>DF362430.1:18168-33528 GCA_000787875.1 Solanum virginianum | reverse complement strand
TTTTGAGCAAAAATCTGATTTAGTTGGCTGATTCATTCAAGTTTGAAATTCAAATTGACAGATATTGAAATAACATACTCGTATGATTGATTTAAAGTCCGTTGCTCTTTAAACAAACATGTTAAAAAGAATGTTTGGACGTTTACTTGAATACACGTTTAGTATTATTCAGTGTCAAACACATAATCTACGTATATATTTATTGTAAACACTATTAAATGACTTTTGCAACTCAAATAGAGATAGGATTCAAAATTTAACTAATAAAAAAGATCCATCATATGCCTACTTAAAATTCCAACTATGTCTTTATAGCCAAATTGGAAATATTTATTTGTATTTCTAGTCAAAAAATATTCTCATATAAATAAACTTATGAGTTGACTTTTGAGTGTGTAAAAAAGAAATACAATTCAACAAAAAGTGATGACTCAACTTACATAAAGGTGAATGATGAGAATGTATATATGTCAATAGTAATATTATATATAAAATATAAATATATCTCAATAATATTTATTCAAATATATAAAAAAATTTAAAAATAAAAGTCTATTTAATTCTAATTTTCATTACAAAGACGAATCATAAAAATATGATTGAATGAAGGAATTCAAAATTTGAATATACATATGAACATAATAGTTTATTTTTTAAATAAATAATTCATTCCAACTTTAAATATATTAAATATTACATAATCCATATTAATTGACTCATCAAATTATTTTAAATTCATGCAAGTTGACATCAACATTATGTTATCAAAATAACAAGATATGTACCTAATCTATGTATCACATTATTTTTATTTTTATTTTGTTGATTTGGTTCATATTATTAGTGTGAATTTTTTATTTTTTTATTTTTTCAAAAGTAATAGTGTTGTGTTATTGTATGTTGGTGGAAAGTTCCAAATTGCCCCTAATTTGAACAAGTCCAACAATGGGAGAAGAGGTTTTAATTTATTTTTTAACGTGATTTTCGATATTTTTATTAAAATTTGACTAAATTTGAATTTGCATAGATTTATTCATGAATGGATGTTTCAACAAATTTATCTATTCATTTTTTCGAAAGTAGTAGTGTTGTGTTATTGTATGTTGGTGGAAAGTTCCAAATTGCCCCTAATGTGAACAAGTCCAACAATGGGGGAGAGGTTTTAATTTATTTTTTAACGTGATTTTCGATATTTTTATTGAAATTTGACTAAATTTAAATTTGCATAGATTTATTTATGAATGGATGTTTCAACAAAGTTATCTATTCATTTTTTCAAAAGTAATAGTGTTGTGTTATTGTATGTTGGTGGAAAGTTCCAAATTGCCCCTAATGTGAACAAGTCCAACAATGGGGGGAAGAGGTTTTAATTTATTTTTAACGTGATTTTCGATATTTTTATTAAAATTTGATTAATGTTTCAACAAATTTATCTATTCATTTTTTCAAAAGTAATAGTGTTGTCCTATTGTATGTCAATGGAAATTTCCAAAATGCCCCTAATGTGAACAAGTCCAACAATGGGAAAAGAAGTTTTAATATATTTTTTTAAACTTGATTTTTGATATTTATTGAACTTGACTAAATTTAAATTTGCATAAATTTATTTATGAGCAGATATGTCAACAAATTTATCTATTCTCAAAAATTTAAATTCAAGATATTTATTTAAATGGAGAGATTCTGAACTATCTCACCATGCTCATATTAATTAACTTATGTTTATTACATTTTTTTAGCATAAAAAAATAATTTTACAAAACAAATATTTGTAAAGAGGAATATTCAATTCAATGAATTTGCATGAATTAATTAGGTCAAGATTGCAAATCCAAAATTAGTTTACAAAACTTGATACAGAAATTTAATGAACAAATTACTAAATAAGATTATTCACTAATAATAAAAAGTAAATCTCAAATTTGCCCATATTATTTAGTAAAAATTAATAAAATTGATGAACAATAATTTTTTTATTTTTTAAAAATGAATTTCTTTTTTTTCATCTAAAATTTGTTTAAACAATTATTCTACATTTTTTTGAGACCCTGTTTATAAGACTATACAAAACATATTATCTAATTCATATGTTTAAAGAAGGATTTATTATGCTTTTATTTCCTAGTTATTGATAAATTTTTAGTTTGATCCTATGACAATTAATTGAATATTTTTAACATTTCATTAATTAAAATATACATCTTTATTCTCTAAGCATAATAAATTGCCTTTTCTAAATTTCATTATATTCAAATTATTTTTAGAAATATCGATTAATATTACATACTCCATATTAATAGGTGTTTGACCATAATTTTAAATATTTTCCTTTTTTATCTGAAATTTTTAGAGTTAGAATTAAAGATGGAGCTATATTTGACTATATATTTTTATTTTATTTTATTTGAATAGTAGCCATGTTTGAACACATTAAATATATATTCCCTTCCCTCACCTTTACTTTTTTGGTATTTTCAAAAATAAAATTTTATTTTTATTTTATTTGTCACTTTTAATATATTATTTATTACTTTTATCTGACATTTTTTTTATACTTTTGATCTAAAATTATTCTTAGATATTTATGTGGCTAAGAATAATTTTAGTAAAGGTAAAAGATATTTTTTAAAGATAAATCATTTTCAATTAGAGTAAAATAATATTTTTTTACAGATCAAAAAAGAAAAAGTGACATATGAAATGGGATAGGATGTATCATTTTTTCAAAAATATTAAAAATTTAATTAATAATTATTCTTAAAGATACGTACAAAAATAAAAAAATAGATAAGTAAAACGCAAAGAGAAGAATAAAGAAGATATTTTTGGATTAGTCCTACCGAAATGAAAAAATATAAAATTTTAAAAAAAAAGCATGTAGCTCGCGGGAAGCCCATTTTGGTCATTTCACACAACTTAGCGTAACAAAAAGCTTGTTTTTTTTCTTCTCTTTTTCTTCTCAACCATTTCTTCACTGTCCATTTTCTCTCTCTACACTTTCTCTCTCTTCAGCTTCGTTTCATCTTCTGCTTTTAATTTGGATTTTGATTGAGGGAAGTTGTTGATTAAGCAAAAAAAATTAGTGGGTTTGGTTTTTCTTTGGTGAATTTTGGTGTTATGGTTCTTCCATGGAGTAAAACCCAAACCCCGGAGTTGTTTCAATGACCGGCGTTAATCCCAAACGGAAGCTTGAAGATTATGCCGCCGACGAAGACGCCGTTTCATCGGAGCAGCTGTTTCTAGTACCCTCCGCCGTCAGAATGAGAAAAGACCAATCTGTCCTCACCTCTTTCACCGATTCCTCTCCACGTCATCATCAGTTTCGTCATCACAACAACAGCTCAGAGCCGTCGTCGTTTCCGTCATCGTCATCCTCGTTCAATCAGTCATCTCGGTTTCCGGGTCGGCTTCAGTTTTTTGTCCGGTTGTTAGCCGGCGGCAACACACTGGTGCTTCAAGCTGAGTCGACCGACTCAGTAAAATCAGTTCATGAGAAAATCCAGTTTATCACCGGAATACCCATAACTGAGCAGAGATTAATCTACAGAGGGAAGCAGCTGCAGTGGGAGCAAACGTTAGCTAACTGCGATGTTCAAAATGATGCTGGATTGCAATTGGTTGGACGAATGCGAAGTACAGGGCATCCACAAGCATGGCAACTGATAAACGACTTGGTTTCTCAGATTTTTGATTTATGTAAGAGTGGAAATCCTCGCCCTTCGAGTCGTATAAAGACGAGACTGATTGAGTTTCTTACAATGACACCTCGAAATGCTCCTGATAAGTCGGGTGAGCACCTTCAAATTTTCCTCTCTTCGTGTGCCCCGGCAGCTCTTGTTATGCTCTATATGTCCCATGCTAAGGTGAACAAGGATACAGCTGATGAATCAATTCGTCAGTTTATTAATTCGAGTAAGACTGTTTTGCCTAATCCTATATATATACAATGTGCTCCTATAGTTTTAGAATTCTGTAAGTTGCTTAGTGGGTCTGCCGGTGTTGATGATTCTTTGTACGGTCTTTGTCGGAGTAGTTTAGGGGGTATAGTAGAGTCCGTTGGGGTTACAAGTTGGGAGAGAAATGACAAGGATGTAATGGGATTGCAAGACATTTTCCCATTTGTTCGGGAGCTAGGAGCTAAGCTATCACAGTCTTTAGAATCAGGCATGGGATCGGATACTTTACTAGGGCTGTCTGCGAGTGATGTGCGTGATTTTACTGCATTTATGCATCCTGTCAAGAATTTGATAGGGGATCATGTGGCAAATAGCAGTCCAATTGCTTTCCCGTTGCAGGAGGAAGGCACCAGTGAAGAGGGAAGTGAAATATTTGAGATGGTGTATTACAGACATCAGATTAAATGTTTGAATGATATTTGCGTTGATTTGCTGGAGAAAGTAGAGCTATGTCTAAAGAAAATGGAAGTATTTTTAGCATTGAAAGAGAAAGGAGAAAGTGAGCCTTTTGCACTCGGGTGGTCCCAGTATCTTGCCATTCTGAAGGAGATAAATGGTATATCAAAACTTTATAAGGGCTTGGAGGATGAATTTTGGAATAAAATGAGGCAAAGAAAAATTTCTTTGTGTTTTCTGATTGTTAAATTTGCTAAACGATCTGATGATCATCGGTGGATTCTGGAGCACAAGGAAGTGACTAATTTTGAGGCTAGGAGGCATTTGGCCATGATGATGCTTCCAGAAGTGAAGGACGAGTATGAGGAACTTCATGAGATGCTCATTGACCGCTCTCAGTTGCTATCAGAATCTTTTGAGTACATTGCTCATGCAGATCCTGAGTCATTACGTGGTGGCTTGTTTATGGAGTTCAAGAATGAAGAAGCTACAGGGCCTGGCGTCTTGAGAGAATGGTTTTTCTTGGTTTGCCAAGCAATCTTCAACCCTCAGAATGCACTGTTTGTTGCTTGTCCAAATGACCGCAGAAGGTTTTATCCAAATCCAGGTAAGGTTTTACTGCCCTTATTTTGAATTCATCTGACATCTTTTTCTATGTAAACTTGCAAAACTTTCACATTTTGTTAGTATTTGATTTCAAAGTTTATATGCGGAACATGAAACAAAGTTTGAATGGTGTGACGGGGTGGATATTGTGTTTGTATTTGACATCTATGTACAATAGCTCTAGTGGATTGAATGCATTGAAATTGCATTCCAAGTGACAACCCCCAAAACGGATCACACGAATCCAACAAAGTAGTTTTTATAGTGCTTAATTTGGTGTATTTATATATCAAATCGCCACAGTTGATTTAATCCTTTTTATGTAAAAACAGAACCGCGGAGACCCTTACTCTTTATTTGAGAAAGAAAATAATGCTAAAGTTGTTGAAAGTGGGATTTGAACTGTGAACAATCTCGTTGCTACTGAAATCATACAAGTTCATCACTTTAACTAACAACATTTATTCACATTTGCTCATTTTTATGTACTTCTATACAAGGTTGATACATGCTTATAAACTATCATACACTTTTGTACAAGGTAGATACATTGCTTATGTTATTGTATAAATACTGTTGTAAATAAATGTTGAGTATGTGGGTCTAAACCGAGAAATATGGCTATGTAGGCGTAATGTGCTTTATTCATGCAAATATCCCAATAGAGACAAACATTAGGCGGTTCTTCCCATCTGCCCTAGCTTTGATGGATAGAGTTACCCAATACCTGTTGCTGGTGGTAGGTATCTTATGGAATTAGTAGAGGTGTGTGAAAGTTGGCTTAGACACCACAATCATTGAACTTTTTTTAAAAAATTCCCTGAAGATATTGTATGACCATTGGTCATCTTATCTGCTCAAATGTAAATAGTTTATTAGATTATTTACCTAAAAGCTTCTATTAGGTCAAAAAAGCTTCTTAGTGATCCTTAGAGATATAACCGATTGTTTAATAAGTTGAATCATCTCCCATAAACTCAATGTGGTATTGCTTTTATACTCATGCGAAAAGAGGCTGGTCCAGAACTCACATGATCTACATTAGGTTTGAAGTAATCTTCAACAATTGCTGATAGGTGATAACTAGTGTTTCTTTTTCCAAATTTGAAGGTAGGATCAGGGAATAGGGCTTAGGACTTCTGCCTGTCCATATTCCAGTATTTAACGTATGGCTCATAATTATTTTCGTTCAAACTGAAGGAGATTCAGCTATTCCGACATTAAATCAATCAGCTGCATCAGTCCAAAATCAGTTAGTGTTAGGGACGCTAACATGCAATACCTGATTATTATTTTGTGTTCTTGATTTCAGTACTCTTCTTGTCCTCTTCGGTCATTTGCTTCTGAAGTCCCCATTTGGTAGTCTTTTATGAGGCAATTAGATAAATGCTGGGAATCTGTGATATAGAGTACAACATTCTGTCTGATGGATGATCACTCTGCTCCTTAGCCAGTGAATTTTCTCAGACGCAGTTAGGAATCCATGGGCCACTTTTCTTTGTATTGCACTACATAATAACATATGGAGTAGTTCCAAGCCATAGTATCTTTTTTTTTTTCTTTTTTGAGATATGTGGTTAGAAAAGCTGGCAATTTTCATTCATCATCAGTGTTCCCATTTATTTGAATGAACTTGCGATGTGTATGTTCTGTTTGGAGTTTTTTTTTTCGCTTTTCATTTTGCAAGACATCATACTAATGTTATTATTGTGACCTTATCAATGTTCTCCATATTCTTATGCAGCATCGAAGGTGGACCCGCTGCACCTTGAGTATTTTAGCTTTTCTGGCAGGGTAATTGCTTTGGCCTTGATGCATAAAATACAAGTTGGTGTTGTCTTTGACCGTGTGTTCTTCTTACAATTGTCGGGCGAGAGTATTTCATTAGATGACATAAGGGATGCAGATCCATTCTTGTACAACAGCTGCAAGCAGATATTGGAGATGGATCCAGAGATGGTAGATCAAGATACTCTTGGTTTGACATTTGTTCGTGAAGTTCAAGAGTTAGGGTCCATGAAGGTTGTTGAGCTTTGCCCTAATGGGAAAAGTACTATGGTGAATAGTAAAAATAGGAAGCAGTATGTTGAGCTTCTTATTCAGCACCGCTTTGTCACTTCCATTGCTGATCAGGTAGCTCATTTTGCTCAAGGTTTTGCAGACATTATAACTGCCATAAGGCTCCAGAAATCCTTTTTCCAGAGCTTAGACCTTGAAGATCTTGACTGGATGCTCCATGGGAGTGAAACTGCTGTCTCTGTAGAAGACTGGAAAGCATATACTGATTATAATGGCTTTAAAGAAAGTGATCCTCAGATATCTTGGTTTTGGAAGGTATGTTCTGTTTCTACTCTTGTAGTCTGTACATTTCCTTTATTTTGAAGACTTTATTCTTTTGTTTCATGTTAGTCTTTACTCTGTTAACATTCCGAAGCTTAATCTTTTCAAATGTATTGCACCAGGCAACATCTATATCTTCTTCTTTCCTCTCTCTCTTTTCTGTTTACGTCTTTTTTTTGGAGGGTGAGTTTTCTCTTTCGAAGCGAAGCCTTGTAATAACTGGTAAAGTTGCCTCCATTGACTAGGAGGTCAAGGGTTCAAGCCTTGGAAACAACCTCTAGTAGAAAAGCAAGGTAAGGCTACGTACAATACCCCTTGTGGTCGGGCCCTTCCCCGGACCCGACGCATAGCGGGAGCTTTGGTGCACTAGGCTTGCCTTTTAGAGTTTTCTCTTTCCTGGTGGATGTGAGGTTGATCTGGACCTTCCTAATAGTTTTTTTTTTTTTTTGGTTTTCCTGAGAGATTCTGAATCAAAATGGACACTTTTGAAGGAGAAACATTAAGGAAGAGCCTGTTTCACTTCTATCCCTATTTATATCACTATATCATTCTCTTGTACCTACACTAGTCATTGTTTACTTTTGTAGTTTCTTAGCAAGTTCTCTTTGATATATAATACACTTAATTAGTATTAGGGTAAGTTACAGGGACACCATTGCTAGACCACTGAAGTTACAGATACCCAACTGCTTTGTGAAAACTAAGTGACACCTTTGTTTGACCTGTTTGGTAAAAAGCGTGCGAGCATGCAATGACCAATATGCCTTTTGTGCTTAAGAATTGAAGACAATGAGAAAGAGAAAGATCCAATGTCAAAACAAATTTAGTCCATCTTACAACTTATACATGCGAAAAGTGATAACTACCTACGTATGCCAATAAACGTAATTTTCACTGTGCAAATCTCTGAGTTTATATTTATAGAGAGCATACACGCTTTTATATAAATTTAATAACCGTGTGTCTGAGCTAGTATGTGTGTATCTCGACTAATTCCATGGGATACCTGCCACATCCTGCCAGCAACAAGTAGCAGGTAACTCTGTGCACTAAGGCAAGGACAACTAGGAAGAAATCACTTAATATTTTTGTCTCTACAAGGATTTGAACATGTGGCTTTAACCCATTTCATTGACCTCTAAGCCACACCTTTTAGGTGCACTTCAATATGACATGTTAGATTAGGCATTTCCGCTTATCTTGAAAAAGGTACTTCCGTTAATTTCTTTTTCCGACTGTGCTGTTTGGAGAAGTTTGCAATCTTTGATTTTGATCATCTATAGTCATTATGGAGATATTATGTCACCTCGTCTGTCATTGTGCAAAACCTAAGAAAGGATTTTTCTGTTGAGAGCCGCAAAGTTTTGCTTAAGTAGATAAGCAAACAAGTTGAACAGTGCCAGAAGATATGTCTTCCTTATCCTGCTCCGACAAATCTAAAGTTTGAGCATACATGTACATCTAGAGCCATCCTCCGTTTGCATTTAGTAGTCTCGTGTCTTTGTATTTTGCTGTGTGAACATGAATTGGGAAATAAGCTACGCGACGATCCATATGAACATGCTGTTGCGGCTTGGATTAATGCAATTTTCTGTAGAAGACACAGGTGGTGGAGATAGCAAACAAACAAAGTATCTGGTGGTCATTGGATATAACAGCCTGGATTACCTAATTGTTCCCAAGGTGGACTTGGGGACTTGGTTGTTACTACTTCCAAATACTATGAGGATGAACCTCGGTTTATAAGATTTGATTCATACCAATTTAATGTTTGTTTCCTTTCATTCCTGCAGATTGTTGGGTGCATGTCAGCCGAGCAGAGGAAGGTTCTCCTCTTCTTTTGGACTTCAATAAAGTATCTACCTGTAGAGGGTTTTGGAGGCTTAGCCTCTAGGCTCTACATCTACAAAACCAGAGAGTCCGATGACCGTTTACCTTCCTCACACACATGCTTCTTCCGCCTATGCTTTCCACCTTATCCATCCATGGATGTCATGCAAGATCGTCTTCACATTATCACCCAAGAGCATGTCGGTTGCAGCTTTGGTACGTGGTGACATTGGCGATCGTTTTGGACCTGAATCAAACTGCACATAAGTCATGTTATTATCAACTTGTACATATATATAGTTTATGCTCCTATTTGGGACTTGGACTTTTGGTAAGGTTTCTCTAGTTGGTTTAAATGGTGGAAGGTTGTAGTTTATTCTCCCCCTTAACTATTATACAGGTATAATATCTATTAATATTAAAAAAAAAAAGTAAGAAGGGTCAAGTTTTTTCTTTTTTAACTTATAATTATATTTCTCCCTTTTCTGTTTTTGTTTCTTTCCTCCCTCATGTGTATTCATCTCTGTGTTGTATATATTTGTAAATCTTAAGAGTTTATTTTAGTCTCTGTCATGCTTAGGGAAGTGGTTGTAGTATTGCCCTCTCCTTTTAGTTAGATAGCAACTGTACTATATTTGTATTGTGAGTACAGATTTGTTTGGCATCTCACTTCTTTTATTCATACCTCCGTAACCTCCTATTTAAGATCTGTGTTCTTGGTAAGTTAAAATTGTGTTATGTCCTGTCTAATCGTCTCTTCTTTGTACTTTTTTGATCTATCTCTTCTAAAACCATTTATAGCTAATTTGTGAAGAAGATTTTGCTATTTTTTTCCTTCAAAATGAGCAACAACATTAGTTCTAACTGTTGGGATATATACTATTAACCATGAGTTTAGATATAGTATTTATTATAGAATTATTATTCATCCAATCTTAATAAAATTTTTAATAGATCATATAATTGTTTATGTGTCCATTTACTTATATAGTAGACGATTTAGTGTATAGAGTTTTAGCTTATATACAGAAGATTAAATCATCGCTTCTTATAAGTATAAAGCTTTTCGTTCACAAACTAAGGTGGAAATTGGACAAATCACCGGTATGATTGTAGCACACGATTATATATAATTTATCTTGATTATGGGCATGGTGTAGTTTCAACTTCTTGTGCTAATGCATATTGTGTGTATTGAACGGGATCGAGTAGAGATAGTTGTTTTAGACAGACTAATAAAAACATATTCTCTAAACTGTTAAATGTACTTATATTCTCAATCCTGATATAACTATTATGATATGTATATATTATTTATCGTTTTGATTTATTCAAAGGTGAAATTCTGAAGATGAGTCAATATGCCTGCTAGATTGGATGATAATAATATATATTGGTGAAATAATAAGTTAGTTGATGGAACCGTATGCGTTATTTATTATTCATGTAAGCAGTACGATTCTTATATGCTTCCGCTGCGCATATGACTTTCCAACACTAACTTCTAAGAATGGAAAAGCACGACGTTATTGGTTTTTTCTCCTCTTTTTTTAAAGTAAGAAGAAATGATTTGAACTTCTTATGTTAGGAGGGGAGTGTGTAGTCGTTTTTAAAATTTATTGAGCTCGATTAATTTGAATTGCATTGGGTAAATCAACTTGGAAGAGTAAAACAATCTTTGCCAAAGGTTCTCTAGTGATTAGCACTAAAACATGTGTCTTTTGTTAAGTATGAAGAACTCTCAACTATTTTATCACATTGTCAATTTTGTACATGATAATTAATTTGAAATATAAAAGTTAAAAAATTGCGACTTAACATCAAAAATAATTTAATTGTAAGGACAAAATTAAAAGTTAAGAGCTTTTTGAGGTGAACCTTAATGTATGTAAATATAATACTTGATTGCAGGTACTTAATGCATATATTGGGAGATTCAAGGATAATGCATGTATTCAGGGAACAAAATCAAGTAGCAGACGTACTAGCTAAGGAAGGCATGCGATAGGACATCACAAGAAGCACCCAGTTTTTGAAAGTTCCACCAATATGTACCCGCACACACATCCAAACAGACATTATCGAAACTACTTTTGTTAGAACAACTTATGTAAAAATTGCTTATGCAACAAATCTTTTGCCCTTGGGCGGGGTGTGGCCCATCAAAACTCTAATGTCCAGACATCTGCCCCAACTGAAGGGCCCAACTCTATTGACCAATTAATAGAAGTCCGTATTAACCAAAATAAATAAATATTCTTCAAATCGTTACGTCTTGAATTGAGTTACTATTTTCCGGAGGCGTGAGAAATCTGAATTTATTTTAAAGAAGCATAAGCTAGCATTTAAGGGTATTAAATCTTCTTATTTATTGAATCATTGATAAGGAAAATCATTCAAAATTTATTTCGATGCGTAGATACTTATTAGAATAATCGAAACACAATAAACAAAAAATATAGTAGAAAAAAAATATACTGATCTTTTTATTATTCAAAGACAAGACTCACACCCCCCATCCCCCAAAAACCAAAGACCAAGACTCAAGGATATATGCATTATAACAACACATTCCCTCATTTTAGTACTTGATAATAATAAAAATATAAAACCTTAGCTTAAAATATGAAAACATCACCCCCCCACCCCCCCTCCCAAATTATTCACCAACCATTACAATCATCCTTTCATCACTCCTTATACAAAAGGAGTCAAAATCAATTCACTCTTCAGTCTTCTCAACTGGTGCCTCTATTTCCTCAACAACTTTTGCCTCAGTCTTCACTTCAACTTTTTCATCATCTTCTGCTACTGGTGCTTCTGTTAAAATAAAAATAAAAATAAATATATAGTATTTATTTATGAATAAATATAAATATAACTCGACTCGCGCAATGTACTATTTGTAATCTCTCGATCACTTAGACAGAAGATTTGACCTTTCAACTGCAAATTCAGGTACGAGAACGGTATCCATTGCCTTGTACAAATCTACTTAAACAGAAACAAGTGTCGAATAACAACCCTAAAGCTAGTTTTCTTTCAGAGTCAACCTTTCTTGTATGACCCCACTGGTAACAACGTTTTATGTGTATAATATATATGTATATAAAAGAAAATCTTTGATCACTAATTTTATTGAAATACTTTTTAATCTTACCAACAACTTCTGCTTCTGCAGCCACTGACTCCTCTGTTGAAAGAGAGTCCTCTGGTTTTTCTTCAGCTACTGCTTCCTCAACAGCAGGGGCTGATTTCTCTTCAACTGAAACAGTTTCTGGTTCTGGTTCAGGTACAGGTGCTGGTTCGACTGCGGTCTCTTCCTCAGTAGGGACCGCTGTCTCCTCAACTGGAGCGGTTTCTTCTGCTGCTGGTATCTGAGATGGTGTTAGTGATGGTGTTATTTCCTCAGTAACTGGGGCTGGTTCCTCAACTTTTGGTGCAACCGGAGTGATTTTCACCTCGGTTTCAGCTGGTGTAGTTCCTACTGCTGTTACTGGTGTGGATTCAACCTATAACCACCAAAAAAAAAAGAGATGAAAATAGAAGCAGGACGACAAGCATCGACATGAAATGCAAGTGGCGGTGAAAAAACAATGAATACATATTAAGATTAGGGACAAAGATACAGTATTAAAACTCATTTACTGAATATGTGTAAATATCGGTGAACTCAAGCAACTTATATGAGTTCAACTGTAAGACAGGAGATTCAATGCTCGAATGAGATCAAAATTACTTCAATTCAATCATACAAAAGATCTCTATCAATGCTTGAAGTAGATCATTGATTGATTATCAAGTTAAAAAGATCATATAAATTGTC
Source organism: Solanum virginianum (assembly GCA_000787875.1). Classification (NCBI taxonomy): domain Eukaryota; kingdom Viridiplantae; phylum Streptophyta; class Magnoliopsida; order Solanales; family Solanaceae; genus Solanum; species Solanum virginianum. The sequence continues at coordinate 20,574 of DF362430.1, read as the reverse complement.
AATAATAACAAAAGATTAGAGAAAAATGTACCTCAACAGTGGCCATTTTTGAAAAAGGGAGAAATAAACGATGTAAAGATGAAAAGAGGGAGCAAAAGGTGGCTAAACAGTGTTTTTGATAGTGAGAATGGTGATGAGAAATGATCAATTGAGAAAGCTATTTATAGAGAAAAAAAATGTACTGCCTCATTTTACGTCGCAACCTTTTGTTCGAAAAAAAATGTCACTTTATTTTAATTTAAAATAATTTACCTTTAAAATTCTTTTTTTATTCTTAGGGAAATAATTCTCAGCTACACAAATATCTAAAAATAATTTTAAACCACAAATTTTAAAAATCTTCTTTTTTTTAAACATCGTATCATTTAACATAAAATTACGTTTAGAAAAAAAGGATAAGATAAAAAAAAAAGGAATCTTGAAGGATATACAACTTGACATCTCACATCATTGACATAAAAGGCTAGGACAAATTTTGCATGTCTAGTTGATAAATTTTTTTACCCTTTACATACATATAAAAAGTATATTGCTTCTTTTATTTTAATTTATTTATCTGATTTTAATTTGATAGATATTCACTTTGAATTTGTCACCAAGTTGAGATATGCTACTAAGAAAATAAAAATTAGCAATAAATCCATCGTTAATCTATCATTAAACATATCTCATTGTTAAATAATTTCTTTTACAATTTATCGCTAATTTATTCTCTCTTTTTTTCTTTTGAACTTTATTTAGAGATCATGTGTAAGCCCATGCTATATGATTTATTGGAAATGAAAAATTAAAGACACATGGAGTTGGAGGCCATTTGCTATAACAATTAATTATTTTTTTAAAAAAATTATTTGGTATTCGATGCTCGGAATTCATATTGGAACCCCCACTAATTTGAATCACATGCGACAGGTCCTATTCGGAGATGACACTCCCATTAGAATTTTCTCTATATCTATGGCTCAAATATAAAACTTCTTATATTTAGTACTTAGCAATTGAAGTTATGAATTGAATAGATTTAATTGTCTATCTTTTTGATATATATTAGACATTGCATTCTCTAATTACTTCGAATCGAAGCAATTGGATGTCCAATTATCATCAATATCGATCTCATCAGAAAAAAAAATCTTTAGACTTGTTATTTAGGAATTTGTTCAGAAAAAAAACATAATGCAAGGAACATAAGAATTTATTGCTAGATGTTTGATCAAAATAGGATTGTCCAGTTCCTATAGAACTTATTCGATTATTTTGATCAAATAATTGAATCACTTAGTATGTACAAATAATTTATCTCAAAACTAATTATGTATATTCTAAAATTTAAAACTTATAAATTTACGAGTCATCACTGTATACACACACAAACAAATAAAATTAATTTAAAAACCAAAAGAGTTATATATCTTGATGCAATTTTCTATAAGAATTATTGGATCATGCAAACTATTGACCATCATGAAAAGCCATGCAAATTAATTATACCAACTCTTCGTGTACGGCATGCAACAATCATTCACCCTCTTACCACCTAATTAACCATAAATAAATAACATATAATCAGTTTCTCAAATTTATTGAAATATTTTATTTAAATATTCGAACTAAGTCATGTTTCAATTGAATACATTAACTCCGGATAGAGCGTTCCAATTCAACACTTCCTATTCAAAATTTCTAGAAAAACATTGAGAGTTTTTATTTTTCTAAAACCTGAGAAAATTATTAAAAATATCCTCAAACTTGGCGCTAGTTATCAGTTTCATCTCCGAACTATTAACAATCTTAAAAAAACTCATCTACTTGACTAACTTAACTAAAATGCGCTCCCCCCACCCCACCCCACCCCACCTCCGAACTAGTTAAAAACACCATTTAACTTGGCACAAACTCAGAGGTGTATTTCACTCTTGTTACAAGATCAATAGTGTATTTAACTTCAGTTAGTCAAGTAGACATGTGCTTTAATTTAACACCTGCCGATAGTTCAGAAATAATACTAATTTAACTTCAGTTAGTCAAGTAGACATGTGCTTTAATTTAACACCTGCCGATAGTTCAGAAATAAAACTAATAATTTGTGTTAAGTTAAAAGGTATTTTTAATATTTTTCTTCTAAAAACTAAAAAATTAAACTAATCACATAAAATGCATATAACTATAAAAATAATATAATTTATGTATTTAACTTAATTATTTAATTAACAAATGAATAAAAATATACATAAAAAATTAAAAGAAATTATTAAAAAATTTATTAGAAGTTGAGGTGTTCATGTCATGTCATATTGTACACGTCCATGCTATAAATTCACATTGGAGAAAATGGACATTAACAGATAGGGGGTGAGGCCGGCGCTTATTAGACTCCCACTCACAATTTGTGATCATTAACGTTCG
>DF362430.1:1558-18089 GCA_000787875.1 Solanum virginianum | reverse complement strand
CGGATCGGAGTCAGTAGTCCACATGTGAATTTGATTGAATTTAATAGATTTTATTTAAATGATATATTTGTGTTAATAAATTTATTAAATATGTATAGATATTAAATTTAGAACTAATCAGTTATTATCACTTAAAATTGTCGTTGTAAAATTAAAAGTCGGACTTTCATGTAAATTTAGCACCTTTACACTTTTTAACTTGTCGGAATTTGAATCAATTTACGTGCATTTTGATTAATTGTTCATACTAATATTGAGTTATATACTTTGTGTGTGTCGTAGTTTACAACAATTACTACATATCTAATGAAATCCCACAAGTGAAATTTGAAGAGACAGAGTGTGTGCAGATCTTATCATTATTTTATGGAGATATTGAGGTTATTTCTAAAAGACCTTCGGCTTATATGTATCACCCCTCCCCTTCCCACCCTCCCCTAAAAAATAATAATAGATATAGCATAGCGTCTAAAATAAAGAGCAACGTAAATTGTACAAGGAAAAAATAATATCAAAAGCAAAGTAATATGAAAACTAAAAAGCAATAACAGCATAACTATAATGGTACGACTAGTCGTATGACAAATTTTAAACTGTTATAAGACAAGACAACATTCTACCCTACTAGCTTTTCTACTCTAATACACGGCCTCCATTCTTTTCTATCTAAGATCATCTCCTCGGTTGTATGAAGTTGCGCTTATCCCGTCTAATCGTCTCTCTCCAATATTTTTTCAGTGTACTCCTACCCCTCCGTAAAATCCTAACTCCAACCTCTCGTGCTTCCTAACTGGGGCATCTTCACTACACATGCTCAAACTATTTTCATCTCGCTTCTCTCGTATTCTCTTTATTTTTTGAAATGACATCAAATCTTAAGTTTTTTAAAATAGTTTTACTACATTGTTTCTGATTTCAAAATAAATATTTATTTTATTTTAATTGTAGAAACTAAAAAACAAAATATGTTGAATACTTGAATCATCGGAAATTGAAGAAAAATTATGATGTAACTGATAAAATTACTGACATATACTAGACGGTCACAACTTCACATGTTTAAACTGTGAAAACAACATAAAACTCTCGTGATCTTTTCGTTCTTTCCCGAATTCCGCGCATAGCTACAAAAACTCATTTAACCTATTTGGACCCAATAAAAGCAACATGAACAATCTGACGTGGCAACACTTATTTTCATTAAATAAATTTTTATCATAAAGTCCATAATAAACTCAATGGGACCCATACAAACCGCCCATTCTAAAGATGCTTAGGTCAAGTAGGTCCCAACTAAAAAGTTTAGATGCTCTTTTTTAGGTATAAATCTCGTGGGCCTTGGGTCCCACTTACTTATCTTTTGCCACGCTGGAATTTGTCATTGCCACCTAATCATAATTACTATTTTTAGAATTATATTTTTAAAAAAAATAAAATACTTTATATTTTTGATATTTTGGGACGATGATCTACCGGAAATAGCCTCTCTATCTCTATGAGGTGGTGTTAAGAAATGCGTACATTTTACCCTCTTCAGATCTCACTTGTGAAATTTCACTGGGTGTAAATATTATTGTTATTGTTACTTTATATTAAATTCAGATTTAAACCGATGACTTACGTCTTATCGTGACATTATTCTAGTTAAAAAGATATACACGACTTAGACTTTCAGGAAAGATAGCGGTATAAAATAGAAAATTTTCGTGATGGGCGAAAGTTTCGTCATGACTGCTTCTTTATGTGCATAATGAGAATAATATATAAATTTTAGAAATAATTTAATGATGAAAATATTTTTATTATTAAATTAATTATCAGTAAATACCATCTTCATGAGAAAAAGATTTTATGTTAATCCCGATAATAAATTATTATCTTATGCTTTTTCATACATAATTTTGTGAAGTCATGAGATTGTTCAACCTGCTTATGGTTAAATCGAATTAATGAGCTTGAAATAAAATTTTGAAATTATAATTCCAAACATCTTCTGTAGCGACTCTAAAAGATTTTTATAAATTTCAAAATATTTATAAAAATTTTATTTATTCGATAAAGTCTCGCTTTCTAACAGATGTAGATACTTGCTTAAATAAGACATTTTTTTATTCTTCAATCGAAACTAAGAAGTGTGGGACCGAAGATGTTTGCATTGTTATCAAAAAGAGAGTTGGGTAAATAGGGTAAAATAAACTCACCTTAGAAAGCGTTTTAAAGTTTTTACAATAATAGATCATAAATCATAGTATGTCAATGAAGCAGGTGAAAAATATCGAGGTTTCAGGTAAAAAAAATTATCAAGTTATTTCTTTTTGTCTGTCTATCTAGATGTTGATACACAAAGTTATATGTTATTTGTATTGGTAAGAAGTAACTACATATTTGTTGGATGGTCAAGGTACACATATATTAGTAGGAAGTAAGCAAGTATGTGTTAGGACAATTGAGGTACACACAAATTGATCCACACAAAGTTATTTGTTATTTGTATTAGTAGGAAGTAGATATTTGTTGGACACTCGAGGTACACATATGTTGGTAGGAATTAATCAATTATTTGTTAGTACAATCGAGGTACACACAAATTGATCCATACAAAGTTATTTATTATTTGTATTAGTAGGAAGTAAGGGTACATATATTGTTAGTAGGAAGTAAGCAAGTATTTGTTAGGACTATCAAGGTACACACAAATTGATCTAAACAACATTATTAATTCTAGTGGATACAACTATGATCACGATAACGTAGGCATGGATATCAACGTCTAAGCAACCAATAACAACAACATATCCAGTAGAATACCACAAGTGGGGTCTAAAGAGGGTAACATATACGCAAACCTTACCACTACCTCATAGAGATAGAAAGGTTGTTTCCGAAAAAATTGTAATCATCATAGCAAGAATAATAATAGTAGTTCTACTATTGTTTTTCTTCAAGTCAGTTTAAAGTTCAAAATTTTAACATTTGCATAAATTCAAAGGTTAGAATAGTAGGAAAATTTCATGAATCACAACTAAAAAGGTTAATTCATCAAAGTATACAGTTACTAATTTGCATCCAAAATTATAGAGTTTGAGAAATTTCAAAACTATTACATGAAAAGTAGCAGCAAATTCACTAATTTTGATCAAGAGAAAAAAGGTACTATGACAAGCATCTTGGCTTTTGAACAATGTATCTCGTCTTCAGCAACGATGACCATATGCATCAAGAAGAAGCTCAATCAGCAAGCAAAATGTTGCATATCCAAATACGAAATAATGCAAAGAAGATCCTCATTTGACAAGTTTCCGTAAGACTGATTCAGCTCGCTGCTCAAATTTAGGTAGCACCCACTCGTGCTGAATGATATCTAATCCGTCCTTTTCTGCCCCCAGAGTCTGCAGCAGAAAATCATCGTCTATAAACACATAGCAAGATAGAATAGTAGAAGTGAAATTTGTTCACAGAACAGATAAGGTGTCGAATAATTATTTTTCTTGGTCCTGCTTAGTCGTCATTGATTTCAAATAGCTATCAGCCTAACATCCATTAGCCAAGGTGCTACTCAGTGAAACTAGATATACAAGGATAGATTAAAGATTTTGTTCGGTCCAATGTCTCCATATAATGAGTTCAAGCCAAAAGGAGGCCCCGTTTCCTTTTCCACGATCAACTATTTCCATCACTACTTGATGAAAAGAAACCTAGTCTCAGGATGACAAAGAAAATGCAACAGGAAAAAACTAAGGACAACGAAGGGCTGTTACGAAATAAAATACGTCTTGGTCCCAAAGGGAACTCTTTAAGAACCAAGCATATCAGCGGAGAAATTTGATTATAAGCATGTAGCCTTAAAGAATTTTACCTTGCTGGGGTCCATACCAAATCCGCTCATTTGCATCATGCGTTGAGTATCATCAGTTGCTGCATCGAATATTAATATAAACAGTTTAAATTGGGGAAAATAAAACCAAGTGAATGGTTCTCTGGAATTAAAACTTCTCAACATTAAAACAGAAATTATTGGGCACGTCTTGGCATCTACTTGTGAAAAAAGAATTACACAAACTTCTACAAAGACTACTGACCATTTTCTTCTCCGAGAATGAGGCTGAACAAACCCCTTAATCCAAACAGATTGAGAAAATACCTGAGAAGTTGCATAAAAAAGTGTAAGATACAAGGAGTTGCCTATTACAGAAAGTAGCTTTAAATACTAGTACTTTAGAAGATTAAAATTAAATCACAAATGCTAATGTTTACCATGAGCGACTGCTGACATAACTGACATCAACTGTGCTTAGATCAATGCCATTTTGCAACATGGCCCTGAACCTCTGAGTTAATGGAAAAGGAATCTTCGCTGAAAAATGTGACACCCGAATTTATGTGAGTTAATATAAGAAGGAAAACATAAAATAAAGTTTCGCGTACAAGATAAGAATGCTGCCAACATTTTAATATTGACAAAGAAAACAAAGAAATTCAAATCTTGGGAAAAGGAATACCTGCTACAAACCCAGAGAAGAAGAAGTTGACCCATGCAAATGTAAGAGTCTGGCAAGATGGAGAATATGCAAGAAAGTAGTTAGATTCACAAATTATTATATATCATCAACAATCAATTGAACATTGTGAAATATAATACCTGAGGGATTATCATTGACAAATTCTTCTTCATCATATCCATAGCCATGTTTGGGTCAGAGAACATTTGCGCCTGTGGATTCTGAGCTTGGCCCTTGGGAACATGAAGTAAGCCATTTTCCTGCATTGTCATGTGTAATATTTGTAAACTAGTGGTTCCTAAGAAACGTAAGGCCTTTTATCAATGGCTTTAAACTAAACATCATGTTCTTACAGCTGGTACCATGTAATCAGAGACATATTTAGTTATTCAAGCAGGACATAAATAGTATACATTACTCAGACACTTTGGGGCCAGTTCCTAATTTTTCATTAACTTCTTAAAGCACAATTGCTCATGTCACTCAATGGGACACCAACAAAATTATTTTTAAGCATAGTCAGCTTAAGAAAAAGTTGGATCTACAGTTCCCTTATTTGATCAACCCCTTGAATTACCTTGAAATGAGAAGTATGAGAAGCATCTATCAATATGTTCGTATTGCATATATGTTGATGTTCTTTTTGATATGTGATGCTCAACGACTTTCTTTTAGTCGCTTACAACAATTTAAATTGATGGTGTAAATACCTATATGTATTTCAGTAACAACTTTGAATAGATTATAGTAAAGAAGTCCACATAAATAAATAAAAATATTCTACTCATATGTAAACCATTCCCACCTACTTTTTCAAAATTTATGTATGCAACAATGTTTCTACTTCAGCGTTGAATATCGACATGCTTGTGGTCACTTTAGTTGAACTTTTCTGTATCAAGTTCACCTTCACTCCACCAATCAACTATTAATAGCTTCCTAATTCTTCACTTAAAGCACCTTATCATCATTCTTAGTGGTAATTAACTAGTGTTCATTAGTAATTCAACTATTTAACCTTGTTGTACAACTCTTCTACATCTTATCTAATAGGCCACCAGGAGGTAAGTGTAGTAAAGGAAGCCTGAACCACTCTATCAAACAACAAAAGGCCGAGTCACGTCCAAACTGGCAGAGCCAACCTTTTTTGATGCTCCCGCTGTCCCGAATTATTGTCTATACTTCTTTCCCCAAAAATTTGTGCACCTCAACTTATTCAAAGCGATACCTGCCGCCTCCCACCGGCAATAGCTACCAGGTAACTCTATCCACCAAGGCTAGAATAAATAGGAAGAATCACCTTTTGTTGGGATTTGAACCTAAAACCTCATGGCTCTCAAACACTTGATTGACCACTAGACCACACCCTTGGGTACATCCCCAAAAAGATAATTGTATATACTTCAATAGTCTAATGTGGTCTTCCCAGAATGGTGTTAATGCTCCCCACTTAGAATGTTTCTGATCAACTAATCATCAGTTGTTAAATATCATACTACCTTAAAAATCAAGCAGAACCCACATTTATCCTAATAACACCTCAAACTTGTAAAAATGGTGTCCTTCGTAACAGGTTTTCAATCCGTTTTCCTCCAAAAACACTATAATTCAAGTCTCAAGATTTGGTCTTGTTTTAGATACGAGTTAAACTAAAACAATCAGAAGAGGAAAGGAGCGTTGAGTATTATATCTATGCATTTAAAAGAGGATGTTGTACCACATGTAATAACAAAAAGACCTTGAGAGCTTCTCATATTCGATTCCATAGCCCAGAAACCAAAAGGGAACTGGAATACTTGCACCAACCATCTTGGTCCAGTTTTAACCAGCACCCTCCTTTACCACTCTTTTCAGATTTATGCAACTCTCTCCTACTACCCTTCATCTTCCCTAAGTTATCAAAGTTCCAATCCATCTTACTTATCTCTAAGTATAAAAATTTTCGCCCATTAATTATATTCTCTGATAGTTACCACCATCTGTTCATACTTTATTCATTTTTTTAATAATCGAAAAATCCATCTGCAGCCCGCCGTTTGGACCAATCACAGCCTCCTAAACTCAGTGGCTAATGAGGCTGCCCCTCTAGCCTTCTCCACTTAAATATCAAGCTGCAGTTACCATGGTGAGGGGCTTGAACCTGTTACCTCAACCACAAATCATCCACTCACAAAAATAAACTTGTCAACCTGTGAGATGAATTCTTGATTTCTATTCATTTCACATACTAGCTCAATCAAGCTTATAGAAATACCAATACCAAGCAACCATCTTCACAAGATCAACATTAAAAAATCTAACAAGCAAGCAAATAAACTAGAAAAAATTCATTAAATACAAAGTTGTACAAACCTCGTTACTGTAATAAGTTTTCCTTGCACGAAACGATTTAGATGGAATATAATTAGCCCCAGCTCTCAAATTCCTTGCCCTAATTATCACTTGCCTGAAATCAAAATCCCCAAAATAAACTTAACAAATTCAGTAAAACAAAACAAAAAAAAACTAAAATTCCTTAAAACCCATTATAAAGAGTGCAGAAAAGAACCCTTCTTTGACGATTTTAGGATCAGGTACTTGAGAAGAACCCTTCATAAGCTTTGAAACAAAGTAACGAAGTACTCCAATTAGAACCATAACCACTGATAGTGGGATCAATACCCAGTCTCTAATGGCTGTATCCAATACCAAATCTTCCGCCATTTTCGCCTTCGATAGATCTCTCTCGACCGATCGATCGAATTTGGGATTGGAATTTCTCTCTTCGGATCTTTGCTGAGCTAATTTTGATTTTTTCTGCTGTGAACCTTGATGGGCTGATAATTTGGACTCATGAACCTTAATGGGCCATAGTCAGATATATGGGCTGATTTTTACACAAATGTCACTTGGATACCATGTATCTAAAGTAAATTACGCCTAATCCAATTAACCTAGGGATAGGCGTTCAATTCTTCGGTTCAATTTTGTTAAAGTTCAATTTAATTTTTTGATATTTAATTTTTAAAAAAGAAAGTGCGCCATTCTCCAAACCAAACTAGATTGGTTCGGTTCGATTTATTTCGATACTTTTAAAATAATTTTTAAATTTATGACTTGTCGACTTTATGTATTAAAATAATTTTTCAATTTATGACTTGTCGACTTTATGTAATATAGACCATATGATTATAAGACCAAAAATTTAGTGACGAACACAATTGAAGTAGAACAATACAACTTACAAGATTATGATTTTGCTACAAAAGATGATCATTGCAAAATTTTATTCATTTGCATAAAGAATAGTTTTATTCAATTAAGTTCTATAAGCAGTGCATCGTGCACTATAAGCACTAAACGATGTGCATCGCGCAATAAAAATAGTGTACAGTCCAAAAATTTTGGATTGGGCCATTGGGCTACAAATCAAATGTTTTGGGTCAATTCAAAATTCAAAAGTATATCAAGTAATAAGTAACATAATTTAAAATATTAGTTTAAATTTATTAAATAAAACTTTGATTTTTCGATGCACTGTGGTTTCGAGATACTTACATCCAATCGAAGAATCAAAATTTTCAAAAAAAAAAAGTCGACACCGAATCGAAACACCGAAGAACCGACACCAAAAAACGAATTAGTTCGATTTGATTCGATTTTTCAATTTTCTGATATTTATGATCAGCCCTAGATTAAGCTAGCTTTAAATATGAATAAATTACGTAAATGGACAAACATATACTAATAAATTAAGTAACATAACTATAATTTATTAATGTTACAATTTATAGCTAATGTTTATTAAAATTGCTTATAAATATTCGCAAGTTCCACTCTTATTTTGTATAAGACGATTCATATTCCATCTTTTTTACTTTATAAAAACTTTCCATTTCTCATTCCACTAATAACCCCTAAATTACCTCTGCTTGAGCAAATCCTCCACTCTTCAAATTCCCAATTTCAAAGATCTTCAAGCTCTCTTCAAAATCATGTATCCTTAATTACACAAATTGTATATACCAATTATATAATATAACTTACCTATAGATAAGTTACACACAACCTATAATTATGATACACTCAAATATGAACGTTATTTTAAAAAATAGTAATTGAGATCTAGACAATTGAACAAAAATTGATACTTTCTCTATTTTATTTGTCTATCTCATTAACAGACGGGTAGAGATAGACCGAAGAAGTGCTTACGGGAGGTGATCAGACATGATATGACAGAATTTGATCTCACTGAGGACATGACCCTAGATAGAAAGAAGTGGAGGTCGCGAATTAGAGTAGTAGGCTAATTGGTCGGTAGGGTTAGGTGGTTATCTAGTCATTGGGTATAGTAGGATAGAGAAGTAATAGTGTTTTATAACATGTGTTGTCATTATTTGCTGTTTATGTGTTTGTATTAGTCTTTTTTTTTCGTTCCCTTTCTTTTACTTTTTGTTATATCTAGTTTATTCTGCTTATGGGTTTTTGAGACGAGGGTTCCCAGGAAACAACCTTTCTAATTCTGTGAGGTAGTGATAAAGTCTGCGAACATTCTACCCTCCCCAGACCCCACTTGTGGGATTTCACTGGGTATGTTGTTATTGTTGTTGTATCTCATTCACTTGCTTTTTTTAGTTCATTTAGAAAAAAATATTATTTATAATAACTTTTAAATTTCAACTTTTCACACAACATATTTAAGACTGCAAGACTAAAAGGATATTTGTGTACATTCTATAAATCTATAGTTTAAAATCATACAATTCAAGTCTTCTTCTCTTAAACTCTATGTTCAGTCAAAATCAAATAAATTAATTTGAAGTTGAGGGAGTAATCCATTTTATATTATTGAGGGAGTAATCCATTTTATATTATATCTCGAACTTGTAAGCTTATTATCTACTTTGTCCGTTTTAAATTTTTTATCTTACCCTTTTTTTTTTATATTTTTCCAAAAGAAATAATTTTTTACTTTTTTGGCAATTCTTTAATTCTGATTTTTCATGTCACATGTTAAAGACCATATGATCAAAAAATCTTATTTAATTTCTTAAACTCCATATGAAGTAAGTCAAAACCAAACAAAACAAATCGAAGCTTCTGATTCTCTGCATAATATGTTTAACACCATATGCTTAAACTTCGCGTCAGATAGGTCAAAATTAGATAAATAAATTGAGATTGTGACCTTATACCCGACATGATTAACATAATATGATTCAAAAATCTTAATTATTTTTTTAAATTCTGAGTTAAATAAGTAAAAATCAAACAAATAAATTAAAATTGTATTATTTCAAGAGGAATTTTTACATATAGTCACTCAAAAATATCTTAGTTATATTTCATAGCTATAGTTTGGGTAATTACATTTCGTAATTATATTTATCGCAACATTTGTATAATTTATGCAACATTGATATATGTTTGTATAATTCTCTATAAAATTCGCAGTTTTTATGTATCGTTTGTATCTTTTGTTATACAATTCATGCACAATATTTGTATAATTCGCTACATAATTCACAGTGTTTGTATATTTTGCTATACAATTTGATTCACGTACAACTTTTGTATAATCGCACACAATATTTGTATTAATCACACGAATTGTACAAATATCAAGTTGTAATTACAACTAGATATTTGCTGCGAGCCGTAACTAATTCAAACTATAGCTCTATTAGTTAACTAACTACTCCCTCCGTTTCATTTTATGTGACACCCTTTGACTTAGCACGGTGTTTAAGAAAAAAAAAGACTTTCAAAACTTATGATCTAAAATCATTCTTAGATATTTATGTGGTTGAGAATCATTTCATTAAGGGTAAAAGAGAAATTTTAGAAGTAAATTCTTTCCAATTATAGTAAAGTGATATTTTTTTAAACAAATAAAAAAAATAGTGTCACATAAAAAATAAAACAGAGAAAATAATATATATTTACTTATCCATTCCTTATTTCAATTCATATTTTATTCTTAATAAGAAGAAGTCAAAGGGAGGTTCTTATCATCCACCAAATCCTAAACTATCTCATCATATACTATTTTTTTCCTCTTCCATGAAAAAAAAACACCTTCATGTACTCACCACCATTCCATTTCTCCATCTTTCTCTCCTTTAATTATTTCTCATTTTCTTCAATTTAATCCTCAACAATTTTCGGATCACCACATTACCCCCAATTATTTCTCCATTTTTCTCTCCCTCTGTCTCTCTTTGTCTTTCATCTATTGGTTTTGTTTCTTCTTGTCTTTTTCTTCTTACTTGCATTATCCTTTTTGGGTATTTGTTATCTTGAGATTCATTTTTTGTTCATTTTCACTTATCCTAACCATTTTTCTATGACCCCATTTTCTTATTTTTCAATAAAAAGAGATTCTTTTTTTGGGTCTCTTGAGTCTTGGGCTTTTCTTGATGTTTTGATTGAACAAGACTAGTTTGGTTAGCCCCTTTTTGTTCTTTTCCTTGTCAAGAATTGTCCTTTTTGGAATTTTGGCAGTTGGGGTTTGTTTGAAATTCCAAAAAGAAGAAGAAGAATAAGCAGCAGCTATGGATTCTAATAAGGAGGGTAAAGGGGGGACTGCAACTCCAATTGCTGAATCTGATTCTGAGATTGAGCATGAGCATGGTGAGAAAAATGTAAGCAGGCAAATGAGTGAGAGTTCCCTTTACACTACTGAGGATGAGGAAGAAGATGAAAATAGTAATAAGATTGAGTTAGGTCCACAATGCACTCTCAAAGAACAATTTGAGAAGGATAAGGTGCTTCTTTTTCCCTTGAAATTCCATTTTTTTTAGCCATATTTAGAGATTGCATTTTGAGTATGACAATGATATGGAATGAGCTTATTTATTGTGTTGCATTGTATGTAACTGTATCCGGAAACAACCTTTCTATCTCCGTGAGTTAGTGGTAAGGTCTGCTCCACAGAACGCTTGTTGTTGTTGTATGCAACTGAATTATTTTAATATATACAATGTCTCGATGATAATGATATGGACTGAGCTTACTGATTCTTATGTAGTATTTCTTATGGTATCTTATTGTATTGTATTGTATTGTATTGTATGTTGCTATATTGTTTTAGTGTGTACTACGTTTGGAGGACAATGATATCGAATGAGCATGCTAGTTGTTACATATTGTTTCATAATGTATCTTATTGTATTGTATGGTGCTATATTGCTTTAGTCTGTACTACATTTGGAGGACAATGATATGGAATGAACATGCTAGTTGTTACATATTGTTTCATAATGTATCTTATTGTATTGTATGGTGCTATATTGCTTTAGTCTGTACTACATTTGGAGGACAATGATATGGAATGAACATGCTAGTTGTTACATATTGTTTCATAATGTATCTTATTGTATTGTATGGTGCTATATTGCTTTAGTCTGTACTACATTTGGAGGACAATGATATGGAATGAACATGCTAGTTGTTACATATTGTTTCATAATGTATCTTATTGTATTGTATGGTGCTATATTGTTTGTCTGTACTACGTTTTGAGGATGATATGGAATGATCATGCTAGTTGTTACATATTGTTTCGTAATGTATCTTATTGCATTGTATTGAATGGTATTTTAGTGTTTTAATGTATATAACGTTTGGATGAGAATGATATGGAATGAGATTACTAGTTGTTATGTACTCCCTCTGTCCCATTTTATGTGGCACCGTTTGACTTGGCACGGTGTTTAAGAAAAGAAGGAAGGCTTTTAAAACTTGTGGTCTAAAATCATCTATAGATATTTGTGTGGTTGAAAATTATTTCATTAAGGGTAAAAGGGGAATTTTAAAGGTAAATTGTTTCTAATTCTAGTAAGGTGACATTCTTTTTGGGACAGACTAAAAAGGAAATTGTGCCACATAAAATGGGACGGAGGGAGTATTGTTTTGTATTGTATCTTATTGTGTTGTATTTATGGTATTGTATTGTTTTAGTGTATACAAAGTTTGGATGACAATGATATGGAATGAACTTACTGGTTGTTACGTATTGTTTTCATGATGTATTGTATTGTGTTACGTATTGTATTGTTATATAATGAATATTATGGTTTTAAGTTGTTATATAATATCACACATCAATAGAGAAGTAGTGTCGGGGTAGAGGTAATATAAAAATGTAAGATAAAGGATAAAATAGTATTATTAAATAATAAGTAAAGATAAAATGAGATTAAAAAACAATCACCAAATCGGTCGTTACACAAAATTAGATTTTTTGTCCTTTCCTAATGATGAATTTAAACTAAAGACATAATACAATACAGTAGGTAATCACCATACGAACAAGCTTCATATAACCAATCCCAACTTGGGGGACCTGGGACTAAAGGGGTAGTTGTCAGTGTTGTAATGATTGCATCTTTCTGTCTTTCCCATTTAAAGACGAGAAATTAACAAAAATAAATAGCGTACGGATTTATAATAAGTCTGTACTATATGTGTATTGGCTAGTGGCTGTAAATATTTTTGACCGAGCGGCCAAATGAAGTAACTTCCCCTGTAAAGGTTGCATCTTTATGCCTTACCAAATGGTTTTTTCCCCTTCTTTTTGTGTTAATATTAGGTTATGTTTTTCATGTTTTTGGAATTTTAGGATGATGAAAGTTTGAGAAGGTGGAAGGAGCAGCTTCTTGGAAGTGTGGATATCAATGCTGTTGGAGGTAACCATTGTTTTTGTTTCAAGATTTGCTGCATGAATGAACTTTGTCGTTTTGGAATGTCATGTTAAAGGACAATTATGTGGTTTAGTGCATTCCTAATTTGTTCTTCTGGGAGCAAGATCTCCAAATTCAAATCCTTCTCGAAATGTCTGTTAGACTGTTAACTTTTAATTGGCTTTAATGTAAGGGACTATCTTCACCTATTCTGTTGAGGCATATGCACATGTAATAAGAAAATAAAATGATTTCCCGGATTATGTTTTTGGAACATTTGTAGTTTGGCTAATGATCTGGTAGATGGTTTTATCTTGGTTTTGGAGTTATAGAAACTGATTAGATAACAATTCTGGTGTGATCTTCAAGTGAGGGGCGTTCTTTTTTATCTTGGATTCTTTAATCTTCACGAATTTCAGTAGCGAAGAATAGATTTCCGATACTGGACCACCCCTTTTGAAGCATATATAGATGACTGAATATTTATACAGTGTTAATACTGTTTCTTTCTCTCAACTCAGTGCTCACAGCACCAAATTTCATTTTTTTTTCCGTTGTAAGTCCTGATAGTACATTCTGGAAGGTGATTTTTAACTGCTTCTTCTGAGTGGCTGTCAATTGTAATATGTGGTATAGTAAAGGTAAAAAATTCACTATATCAATGTACCATTTAGCTCTTATTAGTAGAGTCAATTTTCTTCAAAAATGCACCTGAGAACTTTTCATGGGAATTTCGAGATTACTGAAGTCTTGATGACTATGTAGAATCCCTGGATCCAGACGTGAAGATCTTGAACCTTGCAATCAAGTCACCTGGTAGGCCTGATATTGTTCTCCCGATCCCTGAGGGTGGAAAACCCCAGAGCCCATGGTTTACTCTGAAAGAAGGGAGCAAATACAGCTTGAAATTCTCGTTTCTAGTCACCAATAATATAGTGACAGGGCTCAAATACACAAACACAGTATGGAAAACTGGTATCAAAGGTACTAGCTATGCTTTGCTGTCTCTATCTTATGTGAAAATGTGGCGACGTCTACTTAAGATGTTTCTGATCAAATGCCTTTTTCTCTTTTTCACAAAACCTATTTCAGTTGACAGCACGAAACAAATGATTGGGGCCTTCAGTCCTCAATCGGAGCCTTATACACATGAAATGCCGGAGGATCTTACTCCTTCTGGCATGTTTGCAAGAGGATCTTACTCAGCAAAGACAAAGGTGATTATCTTGTGCCTTACATGCGCTGAACATATTCTTCGTCTATTATTTGACTTGGCCGTCATACTATACTATATACTGTACTCCAGAACCGAATACCTTCCTCTATTATTGAATTTGGTGATATTATGTGCTTTAATTCTATGTACTGATTGAAACTGCAGTTGCTTACATAAGGTCCTCGATAGTTTGATTTCTACATGCTGATAATCGATATGAATTCTATATGATAACTACATGTAACCTTCCATAAAAAGTGAAATTAGTATCTTGGAGAATAAGACAAGTTACATGCTGCAACACGTTGGTTCATAAGCATCATTTAGGTCCAAGCATGCACTTGAAGCCTATATTGCTCGGACTCTCCAAAACGCTGCCTCACCTATGTCGGATCCTCCTAAAATGCACTACTTCAGGATCTGACAGACACCCAATGGCATTTTTTGAAGAGTCCGAGCAACACTAGCTGAAGCTGAAGACATAATTAGATATTACCATTAACCAACAAAAAACAAAACACCTAAAGAGCACCTAAACTTCACAACCATCTTCTAGAAAGGGTGTTATGAAGTATTAGGCCTCCGATCCAACAAGCAACTAATTACAGAAAGAATATATAACAACGTACGACATCTCTGAGATTTCTTAGATAGCCTAAGTAAATGTAATCTCTCAACAAATTCTTTCTTAATCTTTATCACTACCATGTCCGTATTAACAGTTTATAGCTCTCCAAATATGATATATCTTGTTAAGCTTATGCATCTGACAAACATCATTCTAGAGGGTGTTCTACGCGTATTAATTAAAAAAATTCCTCTTTTTATCTTGTTTCAGTTCCTTGATGATGATAAAAAGTGCTATTTGGAGATGAACTACACATTTGACATCAAGAAAGAGTGGCTGGAAACATAAACAAAGATGTTGCTTGAATTGTCAAACCAAGACTATTCTTGTTTTCGTTCTTCGTAAGTTTTGTCCGTCTTGTCTGATAGTTTTTCGAGAAGAGGAAAAAAAAGATTTAACATTTTGCTGTAATTGATTGTTCAATGATGTGGAAGAGGTAACTTTAGCAGTTAGGTTCTTGCTTGTTGAGTATCATTGAATAAAGTTGAGCTTTAGCTATGCTGATTAACAATGAGGTCTCTCTCTCTCTCGCCCTTCATGTGCATTGGTATCGTCGTTTTTCTCATTGAATGTCCAGTAACTGAGATATTGTCACGACCCAACCTATGGGCCGTGACTGACACCCGTTTGGGGCGTCCCGACACATATCCAAATCAGATTTCAACCGGAGTTACTATTTATTTTATGAAAATTTTGGCAGAGTTTCCTCTGTATTATAGACTAGCCACCTGAAACAGAAGAGTACAGCGAACCAACAAATAGAATATAAACATGAATACATAAATACGCGGGCCGACAAGGTCACCGCTGCAGTCCTACCGCCTAATAAACATAGTATAGATTCAGAATGCCCAAATAGGTGGATAAGTGTAACATATCAAACATATGTACAAGATACTGACACTAACAAATAGGACCCACACTCACCACGTATCCACAGACCTCTAATACAGACACATAGAATTAAACGATGGGACAGGGCACCTGTCATCAACATATAGGACCCACACTCACCACGTATCCACAGACCTCTAATACAGACACATAGAATCGAACGATGGGACAGGGTACCCGTCATACCCAAAATGCATAAAGTCTGAAGTATCAACAAAATATTAGTGAAGTATACCAATGATGGCTCCAGTGTAGGGGAGCTCGTCAAACAGCAGTGGAGATCCTAAGATGGAGATCCTCTAGCCTATATGTCGGAACCTGCGGGCATGAAACGCAGCCTCCGAGAAAGGGGGTCAGTATAAGATATGCACTGAATATGTAAAGCAGAGAGTACAGATATAAATAAGAGTAACAATGGTATGAATTGTAAACTCATATACAAATGTCAGAAAGAAACATGCCACTAACCAAAATCCCGGAGCGCTTACCGCCGAGACATAAGGTGTATAGCACGTGAGGCCAACGTACACTATAATGTATCTCCCAGAATTAGTGACTTACTCATTCCTCGATACACATAAACTACGGAATAACCAAAACAAAAATATACAAAGAACAAACATACCTC
>DF362431.1:330-18311 GCA_000787875.1 Solanum virginianum | reverse complement strand
CAGTTCTGAAGGATAACTGGTATTACTTAACTGGTAGTAATACAAGGAGCATTGTGCGAACATTTACATTAGTATTACAAGAACAAAACAGGGGATTTTGGCACGTACAGACAGTACAAAAGGGGTCGTGGATGCATTGCAAGTATTGTGATGCAACGTCTTTAAAAACAGTCGTGATGCATTTTAGATAGGTATATGTAACTGTGGTTGTGTAAACATAGATTAGGCATAGGAGGCATCTTGTTTATTTTAGTAAACTGCTGACTCGACCATTTCATCAATAAGACGAGACCCTGGGATTCATCTTCTGAAGCACACTGATAAACTTGAAAATAGACGAGTTCGAGCAGCTGAGCTGCTATTCCAGAAGCATACGACTTTAGGTCATATTTAGACAAAATACCAACAGAGCGAATTAACCCCTTGGAAAGAACATTAAAGACAAAAGTTGCCATTTCAGATCAACACAATTACCATAGCACATGCTCTGGCTTTACGAAAACCCAACATTCAGCTTCGTTTAAAGGCAGTAAGTCTAAAAACCCATCCAACCAAGGACAACCCAAGATTCCAGTTTATTTCGGAGGCAGGGAGCTCTGGACCATAGTCATGTAGGCAGGGGCAATAGTGTAGTTCAAACAAACTTGTGTTCAAGTAGATTATGTGACAAGTGCACAAGGCATTCAGAATAGGTGGTATCTACAGCTGGGGGGCCACTTAATATTCAACTTGACTTCCTTCAGAAATTGAGTGATGGATAAATGACATATGATGTTGCAACTCACAGCATACTGGAACTTAAATGAAAATCGAAGAGTAAGGAGATAACCTGAGCTTTAGCCCAATGTTTAGTGAAGTGACAAGGGCCAGGAAAATATTATTGGGGACAAGGAGGATTGGGAGAGAGGAGTTTAAGAGTGACCAAATCAAACTTAAAAGCACACCTTTCGTTCCCCGGTAAAATCAGAGGACATAATTCATCATCTCAACACATATCTATTTGGTTGTCTTTTCATTTTGCTGCCCATGGTCTAGCCCCAAAAGAATGGTCAAGCAAAGATCCACTTCATTTTGGATAAGTAAACAATTTGATGCCTCTTCTCTTTGGGTTGGGGTAGAGAAAGAGAGGTTGTACTTTGAAGAACGATTAACAGAAATAAGGTTGTATACCTTAATCCTTTTCTTTTGCAATGCATTTATAAAAATTAAAAAAAAAAAAAAAAAGCTTTTTCCACAAATACAAAACCAACGATGAACACCGACCCTACTCATCATGTTCAGTCGAAAATACCTTGAACAAATACAAAACCAACGATGAACACCGACCCTACTCATCATGTTCTGTCGAAAATACCTTGACCTTTTTCATGATTTTGTAGCTCATCTAGCATCTAGGGTGGCAAGTTGTACTATGAACTGCTCATATCTTGAAAAACTTTTTAAGCATCCCCAAACCAGACAAAAACAAAAAGAACAGAAAAAAGGGAACTAAGAAAAAAGAAATTGTCCCTGTAACAAATAAAACAGTACCACTCTTGCATTCTGAAACTGTCTAAAACATAACCATCCTCGGAACCAAAAGTTCAAGAGATGTAACTCAAATCCTCAGCTCTTGAAAAAGAGAAATAGGAAGAAGACCCAAGGGAAGAGGTTCTCGAGCACTAGATGGTAAAATATAGAAACAGCATCACACATACATATATACACACATATAGATATTGCCACACCAAAACAAAGGTTCTGCAGAGGATAGCGTCATTGTTAATTACCCAAAAGGTGGAAAGACTGGAGCACCAGGCGCGAACCCACGTCGAGGGCGGAATCCTGCATAAGGATTAAATCGCCTTCCTCGAAATTGCTTCATACCAGGAACATTTGTGCGCTTGGCAGATACCTATACATGACCCCCCACAAAACAAAACAGTGGTAGAAGGTTTAGAAGGTGAAACAGAGTTGATAAATCATTATGATGATTGTTATGGACCTTCAGCTGCCGCCCATGAAGCTTTGATTCATTTAACAGAAGTGCATTTTGAACAGCTTCCATTTCAACAAATTCCACATACGCGTAGCCTTTTGGCTGGCCAAACTTGTCAGTCAGGATAGTTACCCTGTTAACAGTGCCGCAGGACTGAAAGTGCTGCTGCACTTCCTCAGGAGTGCAGCCATAATCTACCTGAAGTTGAAATGGCATTTAAAAAAAGTCAAAATAGTTATGCTACACAAGAGATGGGTCTCAGCATATTTTTAATTTTTTTGAGGGGAGGGGAGGACTGGCCTCACTTCAGATATCCGGTCCCAAAAACTTGAGTCACATAGAGAGTATAACGAGTATAGCATTAGAAATATCAAACCATATTCAAAGACTAATGGTAAGGGGCGCCGTAGATGTCTTTAACTAACATGATATGGTTGTTACTTTTGTAAGATGTGCAGGGAACAACATCTGTTATTTGCTAATTAGTGATTTAATGTGAGGTTAGCTCTATCAACACAGCAACTCAACCTAAAGGCAAAAAAAGCAACTCATCCTAAAAGTGGAACATCCAGATGAGCAATCTAAAGTGTTGCCTCAGCCTGTCATGCATTTCTGGACAAACTTATCCCAAGTATTCATTCTTTTGCGCACAATAAATTGCAAGCTAAGGTTACAAGAGCAAAACTGAGAAAGAGAAAAAAGAAAATAAAAGTAAAAGAACAAGCAGAAGAGCAACAAACCAATTTTCTGTATCCATAATGAAAAAAAATAATCTGAAAGTAAAGCAATTAGAAAACTGACGAGAAATATAAGTTTTGTCTAGAAAGTCTAACAGTATTATTGCTTTCTAGGTGAGCTCCTGTTAAAGTTGTCATTGATTTAACTTTACCCCCAAAAAAAAAAACTGTCATTGATTTAACTTTACCAAAAAAAAATATTGTCATTGATTTAAAATGTGAAACCAAATAATCAGATTGGATTGAACTATACTTAATTCCTGTCATTGATTAACACAATAATAAGCCTCATGAAGAGCAGGATGATGCTATTAATAGAAACCTGTCACATAGGGAAAAACAAATTTACATGTTGAGATAAAAGGCGATAAATCTCACATTACCGACATATATGGATCTCCCATCAACCTCCTCCTTTTCAGCCTGACTAGAAGAAGCAGTTGGCTCTGCACACATGCACAATTTATGAACAACAAATACCCCATAAGCAATTTTGACGTCGTCTATCTCTTTATTTCAAATCTAACACTTAGATACATTAAGCCAAGAAATCACAGAAGATTGCTTGGAATTTCCTTTTCTTTTTTTTTTTTTTGGGGGGGGGGGGGGGGTTTGTGTGTGATGGCATTTGGTATTAAAGGAAAAAGTTTCCTCACACACACAAAGAGACAGACATATACACACATCCACACAGACTCTCTTCAAAAACAAAAGTTCAAAACGTAAGGTACCTTAAACACATTCACTCCTCTACATGTCAAGGAATTGAGAGATCTTTAGAAGCACCCTAAAGTTCCACTCGTGTTTTTTAAAAGCTACCATTAACTTGTAATTTTTGATACATATATATACACACACAACAACAACAACATACCCAGTGTAATCCCACAAGTGAGATCTGAGAGGGTGGTGGGGGTGCAACGTTACCCCTTCGACAAAAGTAGAGAGGTTGTTTCACACACACACACACACGCACACACACACATATACAGAAAAAAACACACGCACATCTCCGTTCAACCCAAAAAAAGGCCTATGGGACTTTAAGCAAATGGCAAGAAGCAACACTTGCTTATTTTGAGGAGAGCACCCAATTACTGGAAACAGAAAAATCACATAGTATATATGAATTTCTTTGATAAAATCATGTATCATATATGAATTAAGTTATTATAGTGTCAAATCACAATTATAGTCACAATTACTATCACCCCATGTGCAATAATGGCAATATTAATCGGATAATTTGAATTGAACATTACTAACATGTAATTTCAACAAGGCCATACAGCTATAACTTCAATCACATTGATTTCAATTTGCAAATGATCAACGATAAGAAAAGAATTGATTTGCAACACATACTTCTATTAATTACTCAATAAATGTACTAAGAGAGCAAAAGAGGAGGAAAGAAGTCCAAACGAAAGACTTGCAAACTAAGAGAAGAAGGAAGCTTCATTGTTTGAAGAGGAAAAAGTGAGATGTAAATCAGAAGTAGAGAAACAAATATAGTAGATTTTTTTTTTAAAACCATGTCAAATCCCGAGAAGAGGAAAACAATGAAAGATGTTAAAAGCGTAGCAGCTACTGGTTTCCTTATTTGTCTATTATTTTCTGAAGCAGCTACTAGTTTCCTTATTTTTGTCTATTATTTTCTTTCTATAGTCCGATTCAAAGACTCAACTGCTTCTAGCTGGGATCATTTTGTGCCTCTCTCTATAAAAATAATACTTCACCCATGACGTGATAATCCACCAATTACTTACCGTTGCTCGTCACTTACAACAACAACATACCCAGTGAATCCCACGAGTGGGGTCTAGGGAGGGTGAAATATACGCAGACCTTACCACTACCTCACAGAGGTAGAGAGGTTGTTTCACCATTGCTCGTCACTTAGAGCCACAAAATAATGACCTCCAAGAGCACTGAATTTCTCATATACTCATCATGAAACGAGCTACAAATTAATAAAATCAATTACAATAAAAGCGTCCCCCCTTTTCCCATTTTCCTAATTATAGTGAATGCTAAGGCAAGCCAAATGTGTCACTTATCGACCGCAGTTTGATCTAATTCATTTCTTTCCCTTTGCATATATCAAATAGTCTAGATACCCAACCGGTGCAGCCCAAATTACGCTCGAACAAAATCACATCTTATCTACAAGAAACAGACGAGTAATCAACTATAACCAAATTCAAGGGATGCATAATAGTTTTATTCCTTTGACAAGTCAAAAGACAAACAAGTTTGTACAACAAGAAATTAGCACCTAGAAGTAATTTCACGCGATGGGTCAAGATCTACAAAATCATGTTGATTACAGGAAGGATATAGCGCACACAAAAAAGGAGAAAGGCAAAAAGAAACCGGACAATGAAAAGCTAGGCAAAAAGAAACCGGACAATGAAAAGCTACTTTGTGTCCAAGAAGAAATTAACACCTAAAAGAATTTCTGAAAGAGGGTGAGATCTAGAAAATCATCCCGACTACAGGATGGATATAGCTAACAGAAACTAAAAAGGAGGAAGGTAAAAAGAAACCAGTAAAACAAAGAAAAAGGGAGAAACAAACAACCATTTTACATTGAAATAGATTTAATTTTCTATATTTGAAATTAAAAGAACAGAGTGCAAAAAGGGAAAGGAAAAAAAAAGAACAAAGCCCACTCTTAGGCGCTGGAATTGGCCACAAAGATCGCCTGGGTTCAAAGCAGCGAACTTCTCCAGTCATCTTCTTGCAAGATATCTCGTCTTATAGGTGATTGGAAGAACAGATGAAGGAAACCAACCTAGAGACCAAGGTTTTTCTAACCACAAGAACATCTAATTTAAAGAGTGACAGGAACGAAGATGTAACGGAGGAATCTTTTAGGAGAAATCAAATTTACCTAGGGAATACAAGTGGTCAAAGCCATTTACCAATAGAAAGGAGACAAGTTGGGATTATTTTTGCCATGACGTCACTTTAAAGTATATTAAGGGCATACAAGAAAATTGCTAAATACTTATTTATTCAGGTAGATAACTTTGTCTTCAAATTTACAGTATACTGGAGGAAAAGCATGGGATTTATGTAAAAAGATTCATTCACTAATGTATTACACTAGTAAATTAGCCAAGCTTCTCATAACATAACCAATACCGGAGGATGGAATCACTATTCACGAATGACAATTTTTCCACAATGCAAGAGCTAGTAGTCCCACCATTGAAATGAAGAAGAAAATGGGAAACTAGTTATTTTAAACTAAGTTGCTCGGACTCTTCACTTTTGGTGCCGCACCCGTGTCGACACGACATGGTGTGGGTGTAGGTTCCATGTCCAATTTGGTCAACCGGTTTTGGGTACTTTGACAAAAATTAATGGGGAAAATTGGACGGTTTTAATGATTTCTATAATCATTACATAGAAATTTCTATGTCACGCTTTTCCTTTAATCTCCTTCTAGGATTCTCTTCAAGTTCTCCACATAATATCTCATAATTTAGGTTTTATCAATCTATTTTTAGAAATTTTGATTATTTTTAGGTGCATCCCCATCAATATCCCCGAATCTTAAAGTTAGATTATGATGGATCCGACTCTAGATCCACATCCGTATCGGACACCCGCACCCGAGTCCGAGCAACTTAGATTGTAAAAATTCCATAGCTATAACAGTGTTAACTATATCTACTTGGTCTGGAATCATGAGGCCCAAATGACAGATATTGCTGTTTTGGCATTCATGTACCCATATCTTATTTAGATAACTCCAAGTTTGAGAAGAAAAGAATTCTGAGTTTCGCAGTAAGAAGCATCTAAAATGGACTTCGTGACAAGAAAGATCTGTAAAACCCAATCATACATACAACGCCTCAAACTCGTACTCCTGGAATTCATGTAGAAGAATCTCTAGAAAGATGCTAAACTTGCAACAAAAAGACAGTCAAATCTTAAGTTACATGGAATTTGTACTCAATTAGGAAAGAAGATCAAGCATTTATGAGGAAAGACTATCTTTTCATTTGTTTCCATAAGAAATTCTAGAGATCTTTAAGAAAATGATGGAACCAACGAAAATAATCTTAGTACAACTTATACATTGATTAGGAAAAATACCAATATAGTAGGTATTAGAAACACACTTCTCCAACCATGTAGCTCTTTTTATGAAGATCCAAGAACATATATCACTTGAACTAATGAAAAGAACATGAAAGGTAACCCAAAATGATCCTTCTCACAGCATTTAGCAAGCTGATAAGGTTAAAAAGACTTCTGAAGACGAAACAGACGCATGATATTTGGGGTAAGACAAAGCAGCTACTATACCTAGTCCTTTTCGTCTCTTCCATGTTTCAAGTAATAATTAATTTTTTTTGTACTGGACACATCCTCGACACTACAGAGCTTTATCTGGAGGGCGTCAATGATATGGCCTCTCTTTAATAGCTAATCAAAAGCTGGTTAATGCCTTGAGGTTTGGGATTAAAACAAATCACAACCATGATGAGCTTCAATATTGTGGAACACATTATCAGGGCCAAAAAAGTGTCTCTGCTTGTGATTCTCTTGTAGGTGCCTGAGTAGATTCCAGGATAACATGCATAATTTTAAATCTGTTTTTCTGTTGCTTTCACAAATCCAGCTAAAAGAAAAATAAATAAGCTAGAGTAAAAAAATTAAGCTGGTTCTACAAAAGGAAATTTGAACACATCAGGCAAATGTGAAAATTTTCATTTCCCAAGACAATACCTGAATCTTCATTACTGATCATCTTGTTAATGGAAGGGGCATAAGTTTGGTCAAAGTTTCCTACTACTTTACCAGTTTAAAAAAGAGAAAACTTAGCTTATGCCCCTTTGAAGCAAACTATTTACATCCATATACCCCTTTATATTTATGCCCCCTACTATTAAAATTCGCGCTCTGATGTCATGGTGACATTAGCACCCACCTTGTATGATATACCAATATAGTATACATATACCAACAGGATATCACAGAGGATTAAGCTCAATCTTATATGATACCGATAGAGTATTACAAAGAATATATTTTCTACCAATTTAGAATTTAATAAATAAGTTTGCGATTTTAATAATTTTCTCTTAATTATTTTATTTATTAAAAATAGAGCTCAAATTATATGATACAAATAGGGTATCAATATACCGATGGAGTACCACAAGAATAAATTTTTTACTAATTTAGAGTTTAATAAATAACTTTGTGACTTTAATAATTTTCTCTTAATCGTTCTATTTCTTAAAAAAAAAAGCTCAAAACTATATAATAGAAACGGAATATCACAGATAATTAAGCTCCAGTCCTATACGATACCAATTTGGTATCAATATACCGACACAGTATCACAACGAATATAGTTTCAACTAATTTAGAGTTTAGTAATTTTTTAAATTATTTCTTATTTATTTGTTTAAAAAACATAATTCTATGTGACACCAATAGGGTATTAATATACCGCCAGAGTATTACAAAGGATTGAGCTCATTCTATATGATACCAATATGGGGGGGGGTGTGTGCGTGTGTCTATATATATATATACATATGTATATTGCCAGAGTATCACAGAGGATTATTGCATAATATTCATTGATTCCTCCTAAATTGCATTGATTTATCCTAAAGATTTCATTTCAACTGAAATTTGGTTGTTCACGGTGACATCATGTTGACATCGTGCTGACGTCATGGACGAAATAAAAAGGCGAAAGTAGGGTGAGAAGGTAAATAAGTTGGCCAATTGGTCCATTAAGGGTAAATAGTTTAGATTGGGTCCACTAAAGGTAAATAGTTTCACATTAGGCCTGTTTTGTGTAGTTTTCCCTTTAAAAAAAGGTTTTTAAGGGCTTGAGTGCTGGTGCATGAAGAAGATTTCAGCTGTTTCAGTTTGCAGAGGGCTAATGGGGGTTTTAACAATTAACAATAAGAATGCAACCATATTCTGAAAATAAAATAAATAACAAAATATCACCACTTACTTGAATCAACAAATTGAATTGCACTGACGGAATAAAAAGTTTCAATAGAATGTTAGGCTTTAACTTCAAGAGTAGAAAAGTGAAAAACACAAGAAGGTACAGGATCTTGCAACACCTAAAAAAATTGATCAAGTAAATGCATATTTATTCTTATAAATATAGTCAAAAGCCTCACTCTAAGATTTTGTCCACCCAACAACCATCTAATCCATCTTTTTCAAGTGAAGAAAGGGAAAAAATCCTTGGAACTGCTATTTTAGCTTGTAACATGTAATCTTTATCCCACAGCATGCAGTACCAGTGCAATATCCATCTTGCTCCTTGAATAAGTAGATCCACTCAAGTCAAAAGAACAACACAAAATTGCAGCAATAACCCTTGCTTTACTATGTAAAGCATTAACTAAATTTAGCATAGCCATAAAGTTAATTCCAACCAAGAGTTGTCTAAACCACAATTACAGCAGAAAGATACAATCCCAATCATTTTATAGCATTACTTAGTTTTCTTTTGCCAAAAACTAGGTTGCATACTCAAACAATCTTTTCCAACCAAATTGAAATGTGTGCAAACAACAACTCTTTAAAAAAATATACCAAACAAATTGAGAAGAAAAAACAAAAATCCAATTTTGGCGAGTTTTTGAGCCTAGCAAATAAAACCATCCAATAATAGTTCGTCAACAAGTAAACTATCAAACCTCAAAACAATTCATCAGGTTGAGGTTCATCAACAAGTAAACTATCAAACCTCAAAACAATTCACGAGGTTAAGGTTTACAATTATTGTTCAAACTTCATGAAACATAAATTTATCCTCACAGCCACCCAGCTTAAGCACAATATCTGTTAAAATATAGTAAATGATTACAATTGTGAAGTCTTTAACCATCAGAAAAATCACATTGTATTAACTGATGATTGTCAAGGGTCAAGCTAGAGTTTCTTATGCCCACAACTTGGAAGTGTGAATCTTGTGGCTTTATTTGATAATATATCTTTGAGCTTTCTAAACTATTAAATCAGAAAAGTTGTGTACTTCTTTTCAAGCATATTGATGGTTGAATATTTAAAATAGATAAAAATTCATACACTAACATCTTAAGGAGGTCATAAGCAGCTGGAGAAGTCGAACAACGAAATAACCCCGGACATTGTGTACACTGTTCTACTATTCATAATGTGGTTAATTTGGAAGGAAAGAAACTCAAGATGATTTAAAGGAAAAGCAATTACAACTCACTGTATAAAAATATAAATGCATTAAGTT
Source organism: Solanum virginianum (assembly GCA_000787875.1). Classification (NCBI taxonomy): domain Eukaryota; kingdom Viridiplantae; phylum Streptophyta; class Magnoliopsida; order Solanales; family Solanaceae; genus Solanum; species Solanum virginianum. Next base: position 8,329 of record DF362431.1, on the reverse strand, counting down.
TTTAACCTTTTGGTACAACTTGAAAAGTGAAAATCATTTGACTCTTTGGACTTTACACAGACTGCTTATATTAGGACAAGGAGAAAGCCAATCTGTGTACTTGTACATTTTCCAGCATTTGGTACTATTTTCATGAAGAAAATACTCTTTTTTCCATTTCTTTCTTCTTTTTTTTTTTTTAAATGGCAAGTATATTGATGTCCAAAACCAGTATTACGTAGGTGCTGCAATTACATTAAGATATCTAGAGAAGAGGAACTACCTACCCAATAATTGCAACTCAAAAATGCACGCCAGACTCTAGACAATCTCAGCAAAAAGAAAATTAGACTTGTCAACAGATACCATCTCCGAAAGCAGAATTATGTGTCAACCATTTATTTTGCATTACCCCATCACGGCTGATATCTAGGACTTCTTCCTTTCTCTCAATGGTCTCTCTTGGAGCCAGGGGAAGGGAGGGATTCTGAACCCCTTCATCTGAAAATTACACCTTGTATATAAATAAAACTTTTATTTTCTGACATCTATTATGTTTTGAACCCCCTTGACACAACCAAATAGCCTAGCTCAACGATCAAGGGGGATTAATAATCTTCTTACGGCCTCGAGTCCAATTCCTGCTCGTTCTGAACCTTTTCTTTCGAGGTGTTTTTGTACTACAAGGTAGATTTCCAATTTAAAAAATGGCCATAGACTTTAATGCTTGAAATTTTTCGTCCTAAAACTCTTCACTTCTAAAATATTTGATATGTGTCAGTTTGTGTCCCAGAAATACAAATACCCTCCACAACAAGCATCTTATTTTTATACTTCTAATTAGATTTTTTTTTTACTTATAAGTTGTTCTGCAATCATCTTTAGTTCATTTTTTAAAATTAGACTATGATTATTTTTTTGCTTTTTCTTCATTTAAATTCCATTGGCACTAGCAATTTAATTTTTCTATTGAGGAATAAAATACTTCAAAATAATTTACCCTTGAATTAATTTATATTCAATATACTGTTAATTTGATTTTTAATGACAGTACAAAAACAACATAGCCAGTCAAACTCCACAAAGTAGGGTCTGGGAAGGATTGAGTATAAGCAAACCTTACCACTACCTCATGAAGATAGAGAGGCTATTTTCGAAGGACCGTCGACTCAAATGTATCTGCCCCGAGTAAAATGAGAAAAATAATCGATATACATAATAACGGCTAAAATGGAGAACAATTCAATTCTACAAGAAAAAACAATAGAAGTAGGCAGAATAATTGAAGAGCAGTAACAACACAACCATCATAGCATGACTAATCCTATGAAAAACCTGAAAACCACCACAAGGCAAGACAACATTCAATCCCTTACTAATCTTCTACCTTAATACGCGACCTCCACTCCTTTCTAGGTCCTATCATCGGTGATATGAAACTATGTCATATCTTGTCTACTCACCTCTACCCAATATTTTTTCGATCTTCCCTTACCCCTCCACTTGACCCCAAAATCCAACTTCTCGTACCTCCTAACTGGGGCATCGACACACCTCATCTGCACATGCTCAAACCATCTTAGTCTCGTCTCTCTCATCTTGTCTGCCACAAAGGCCACTCCCACCTTCTCCCAAATAACTACATTTCTAATTTTGTCACTCCTAGTATGTAAGCACATCCATCTCAACATCCTTATATTCGCAACATGCATCTCCTGAACATGTGAGTTTTTGACTAGCTAGCACTCTACCCCATTTAACAAAGACAGTCTAACTACTATTCTATAGAACTTACCTTTAAGTTTAAGTGGTACCTTCTTATCGCACAATACTCTAGAAGCAAGCCTCTATTTCATCTATGTTGTCTTAGTGCAATGCATGACATGGGTTGGGTTCAAGATAATTTGAATTGAGTTCAATCTCAACTTATTCAAGCCTTAACCCATTTTAAAATAATCTTCAATTAAGCCTAATTTAATCTCCAATTTTAACCCGTTCTAAGGCTCTTTACTTGCATTGATGTAATGTATGTTTTATATCTACTTTATATTTTTTATGATTTATTTATCTATTTATAACTTTTTACTTTTTTTCCTGAGTTGAAATTCAAATTGTGGTTATAAAAAATAAATAATAATATGTTACAATTATTGAGATTGAGCGGGTCAAATTGGACAGGTCATGACCAAACCAAAATTTTAGCCAATTTGAGTCCAACGCGTTGAGCCTAAAGTAAATTTGGGTGGATCATAACCCAACTCAATTTATATTTCAACCCATTTTAACATTCCCAATTTTAATCCAACCCGCCCAAGGCAAAAAGAAAAAGGCTCAGTACAAAAATTAGATATAGTTTCATCTCAATAAGAAAATGTTTCGACTCTCCTCCCGCCATTCTAACTCGAGTCTTGGCTCCATCACATATACTGTTTATCGCCCTAATATACACCATCGGGACACGTTTAGCCTCTAGACACCACTGGCAGACATCCCTCGGCACTTTGTTATAAACATTCTCAAGATCAATGAACATCATATAGAGATCTCTCTTTATATTTCTCCACCAGTTTTCACGCAAGATGGAATGCTTCAATATTCGATCATCCTAGCATGAATCCAAACTGATTCTCTAAAATGGACACTCCTCTCCTCACCCTCATCTCCACCACTCTCTCCCAGACCTTCATAGTGTGGCTTAGCAATTTGATACTACTGTAATTGTTACAATTTTGAATATCACCCATAAATAGCAATTTGATTTTTATGATAGTGTAGCTTATATTTAGATTTAACTATTTTTGTGAACTCATTTGACATTATATTTGGATTAAACAAATTGATGAACCCATTTAACGAAATTTTTTATTGTTTAGTTCTTTAAAATGATGAACCCCCTTGCTCAAAATCCTAGATTTGCCACTGCCTGGAGCATGCCTATGTCAATGGAGTCCTACACCAATGGATTTTTTTTGGAGATTTGACAAATCCATCACGAAATTTGCTGAATGATTCTAATAGTAATATTCTTGGGTAATATATAATGAAAGGAATCACAAATGCTTGGTATTGTCTCAACTCTTATTTACTCTCTTGAGGCTAAATTAGAGTTGTTCAAAATTGAACTGAAATCGATTACCCGAACCGAAAAAAAGTTATTGGTTTATCGATAATGGATTATTGGTTTAGCAGTTTCAGTAATGATTTTAATGTTTTTATTATTGGATTATCGGTTCTTAACGGTTTCAGATTTTTCCTTAACAGATTAACCAATAACTTGATAATAAATTAAATAATTATATTTGTACCATTTGGTATATAAAGTCCTTGAAAGTTTCATACTTTTGTTTTTGACTGTCTCAAACTCTCAGTTATTCTACAATGTGACAGTGTTTGCTTTTGAGCAAAATGCAATTTTTCAACTCATGTGTATGGTTCATTTTGGTTTTCACCTTGTTTTTACTTAATTTTCAGTAAAGAAAATTTTGTGTCAGGTCTTAAGGTTAAACCGATAACCTAACCGATAATGATCAATAACCTATAAACCAATAGCTGATAAGCAAGTGTCTTAATGTTTCTATAACGGTTTAGCATATCTACAAACGGATAACCTATAAACTTCAGAACCTAAACTGACTTAACCGATATGCAGCTCTAGGCTAAATGTCTAGTTAGTTTGTTCAGTTGAAATTCTCACATCTGTTAATAGTGTTGACATGTTGTTAGACTTTGTAAGCTCAGTTTTAGCTTAAACTCATGTACTGGTGCTACAAATGTAATTTTTATTTTTACCTTTCATGTACTAGACCCAACAGTCTATTTCTTTTGTAACTTGACATCTTCCTGATGCCCCTGCAATGAAATCCTATCCTTTATCAGAAAAGTATCTCAAAAACATTTTCAGAGGGATTACAGTCTTAATGCAGCAGGAAACACATCAAGCTCTAGCAAAAACTAGAAGAAGCAACCCACCCAAACATGATGTTCCCAAAGTCAACAGAACTATGAATAAAAATTGTTTTTCACATTATTCAGAAGCCACAAATGGAGCTCTCATCTGAACTTTGGAACTTGCTTCCCAGCAATAGAACTGTGCATTTGGCTCAAGTTTTCTTCACTAAAATGTTAAATGTTTAAATTTTTGTATTTCTTCACTTAAATTACTTATAATATTGTTTGCACTTCAGAGATCTTTTACAAGTTCCAACTAAAAAGAAAAATTTTATTCTGAAGTTGATGATCCTGTGATATCAAACTTAACAGTATGGTATAAAATAATCAGCAATGTGACAACAAGAATGACAAATAACTTGCCTAGCCTGCAGACCTCTTGCAAGTACTGAGAGGAAACATTATAAATGAGTAATTGGATAAATTTTGCCAATATGCTGTGCGCTTTATCAACTAGAGTAAAAAGAAAATGCACTGTAAATTTAAGCTGTACAGCACTAGCAATCTATGTTGCTCGGACTCATCAAAAGTGTCAGCGAGCGCGTGTCGGATTCACCAAAGCTAGTGTATTTTTGGAGAATCCAACATGGTTGCGGCATCGAAAGTGAAAAGTCTGTGCAACTTAGCTAGCGATACAACCTATGCCAACGCCTAATACACAGTCAACTATAAATACTCCTAACCACCTTCATGCTTCTACATCTTGCAACAGAAAATGCTGTGCTAGCATCATAATTATCATGAGAATAGTCTGTGCAACTTAGCTAGCGATACAACCTATGCCAAGGCCTAATACACAGTCAACTATGAATACTCCTAACAACCTTCATGCTTCTACATCTTGCAACAGAAAATTCTTCCTTAGCATCATAATTATCATGAGAATAATCACTATTTTTTCATCGCTTCAATAATATCTTATAAGCCCCTACATAATTTTTTTTCCTTTCTTTTTTAATAAAAGGGAGTATACGCCACTACTTACAAGGACAAATAAACAAAATTAGAGAAGGTAAATTAAGAGACACCGGAGATGATAAATTTTGATCCACACATCAGTGGCAGATTCATTTATCCGTTTTCTAAAACAAAAAAAGAAGAAAAACAAAATGTGTAATGAGAGTGTTTCTGATTGGGATGCAAGGGTCTTTCTTAATTTAAGTCGGGATTGGAGTTTCCAGACATGAGAGTAGTGCAAAGTATTCGTAAAGTACTGCCAAATGAGTAAAACCTTGTGAAGATCCCATTTCTTTCTCGACCTTAGCCTGCATTTCGCGAAGAGCACCTGCTTCATCCTCAATCTCCTTCAATCTCTTCTTCATATTCTCTAACTCCTACACACCAGATAAACAAAATCAGGGTTAAAACACCAGTAAGACATTAAAATAAACAAATTCATTCAAATTCAAATTCGCAAGGTAATAACCTTAGCATTAGGGTCATCCTCAGATTCAGCAGCAGCAGCAGATGTGTCATATTCGGCATCCATCTCTCCTTCTTCATCAGGTATCTCTCCTCCGTAAACCTCATGCTCATGCTCATCATCGTATTCATTGTCCTGGTGCTCCATATCCTCTCTCAAAACTGTATTACTGTTTCCTCACGGCGAAGAATGGCCGGCAGATGGCGATGGAGTGAGATCGATTTTTCTAGGTTTTCGAATACGGGGATCGGTTTAGCATATCTACAAACGGATAACCAGATGGCGATGGAGTGAGATCGATTTTTCTAGGTTTTCGAATACGGGGATTGGAATTAGGGGGAATAAGTCGGTCGGTGATCGACGGAGAGGATAAGTTTAAACTATCTCGTTTATTATAGTCTCTCTCAGTTAACTTTTGGGGCAACAAGGGGTAATAAACCGATATGGTCCATTGGTTTTCGAGACGAGGGTCCAAAAAATCATAAATTTGTGTATATTTTATTTTTTTTAATTTTATTTATGAAATTTTGTTGAATTTGTTATTGTTGTTAGTTCAGTTGGTTAATCAACTACTATATAGTAAAATAAATTTAAGATGTAAAAATATTCAAAAATTAAATTTATCGACTAAATTGTTTTCAACAACAATCAAGTATGTTATTGATTTGATTTGAAGTGAATTTTTTTTTAATAATAAATTGTGAAATGTTATCTTAATAATAACATCAATAATGAGTAGAAATTAAGAGCATATAGTCACTCTATAACCTTCTTAGAAGAATGTAAGAACCAATCACTTTATAAGGAAAACATAATATCAACTTATCCTAGTTACAAGTTTTATGTGTTAACTATGAATATTTTCTTCCTTTTCTAGCATTGCTAATCATACTTATTCTTTCTCTCAATTCTCTCTGAATTAGTGTCATTATACCTTCATTATTTGCGATTGCTTCTAGTTTCTACCTTGCCAAGTTTAATAAACAAGAGCTCCACATATTGCAGCTAAAAATTTCATTTTGAATGGTCTTCGATGCTTCCTTTGATGCATTATAGACTTTGTTAAAAAAAATTGTGAGATAGTAATACCTGCCCATGTTGCTAATACATTTCTAACGTAAATAATCGATGTACACTTAGCAAATATATGTTGAGAAGTCTCTGCTACACCTTCATCACATAGACAACAAATTGTAATCTCCATATGTATATGCATTCTTTGTAACCTCTCTTTGGTGAGTAATTTGTTTTGATAAGCCAACTAGCTAATCATTACCTAATTTTGATACCATTATGCAATTCTAGATCAAGTCAGCATCTCATGTTACATCGTGACGGATCTAGAATTTTAAAGTTGTGGGTGCTCTCTTAGCTTAACAATGGTGAAATCAAAATTATTACTGAATAGTTCAAAACATAAAAAATAGATACACAAAAAGTCAAAGGGTATTCAACATATATTATATATATTCAAAATATAATTATAAATATGTACAAATAATATATTTTTCGCCAAAGAGAGTTTAAATGAACTCTTTAGGCCTATGTAGCTCTACCCTCACTTAGCTACCAATTATAAAATATAAGTGCACAAATTTAACACTTGCCATAAAAAGACAACTAAATTTGAAATTAGTAGTAAAAATAATCAACATGAACAACTACTCACTATGCCCCTTTTCCCTTGTCATAGTTTCCTTTTCCTAGTTTCATATGATATCAATCTTGAGTAACATTTTAAGATATGATTTTTTTTATCATATTGATATAGAAAAAATTATAAATTATAGTACTTTTAGTATTGCTTTTTTAATATCAAAATTTTAATTTTAAAATATTTGAATTATTCTAATTTAATTTTTCTTTGAAAATTATAAATTAATTTTTGCAAAGTGAACACATGACAATTATTAGGAATAAAGAGAATAGTATTTATTATCTTAAATAAAGGAAGGAAAAGCATTTATTTGTATATTCTCCTTTTTGGAAAAATAGTAAAAGAACATACCTTGTACCATTGGTGTAATGACCCTGAAGGTCATTTTTGATATTTTCAGTCAAATTACTATTTTTGCCCTTCTTAAAAGTTGTCTTGAGTCATTATTGCCTAATGCTAAAATTCAAATTTCGAAAGTATGGTGATAAACTTGAGTTTTGCAAATGAAAGAGTTTTTAAAGGCTTAAGTTAGAAAATTTGAGTTTTCTGGCCATTTTGAGTTTTAATTGTCGGATCATGATTTTGTCAATTGGAATGTTGAGTTTGGGCTAAGAGGACCTTTTGTTCAGTTCCCGGGGATTCCGAGTGTGTTTTGACCTATCGGTAGATTTCGATATTGGGAAATGAGACCCACCTTGGCATAAAATGATCTGTGTTGGAAATTTCGACCACACCATTGGGTGCGGAATGCCATTTCCGATCAGATTTCATATATGGATTGTATTTTTGTCAACTTTGGATGAGGTCGGAACATCAAATTTAAGTTCCAGAGGTTACTGAAAATGCTGAAATGGGCGGGTGACGTGGCCCAATAAGATTCTGCCATGTGGCATGTTAGAGCCATACATTCGCGTTTTGGTATCATGGTTATCAATTGAAGTACTTAGAGTCATTTTCGAGGTGGTTGACAATTTAGTGCACTTTTGAGGAAG
>DF362432.1:29630-43229 GCA_000787875.1 Solanum virginianum | reverse complement strand
CACACCCACAACATCCAAAGGTATGATAGCACTTGGGTCACCCACACACTTACTCAACATAGACACATGCAAGATCGAATGAACCATATTCATATCGATGGACAACTCCAACTCATAGGCTACCTTACCAATCCTCCTCAACACTCTATAAGGACCCACAAATGTTGGGCTCAATTTACCCTTCTTGCCAAATCGGACTACATCCTTCATGGGTGAGACTTTCAAGTAAACCCAATCACCAACCTTAAATTCAAGATCTCTTCTTCTCACATCGGAATATGACTTTTGTCTACTTTGGGTTGTTTTCAGTCTCTCCTTATCAACCTCACCTTCTCCAAGGCTTCCATGACCAAATTTGGACCTAGCAAAGCCATCTTCACCACTTTACACCATCCAACTGGGGATCTACAACGTCTACCATAGAGAGCTTCAAAATGAGTCATGCCTATGCATAAATGATAACTATTGTTGTAAGTAAACTCAATATGTGGAAGATGTTCATCCCAACTACCCTTAAACTGCAAAACACAAGCTCTAAGCATATCCTCAAGAGTTTGGATAGTTCTTTCGGCTTGGCCATCCATTTGAGGGTGAAAGGTTGTGCTAAGATTTACCTTGGTACCAAGACCTCTTTGGAAGGACCACTGAAAGTGAGAAGTAAATTGAGCACCATGATCCGAAATAATAGACAAAAGTACCCCATGCAATCTAACTAACTCATGAATATACAATTTGACATAATCTTTGACACCATAAGCAGTTTTGACCGATAAAAAGTGAGCCGACTTTGTCATTCTATCCATAACAACCCAAATATAATGAAAATATTTTATAGTCTTAGGCAACCCAACCACAAAATCTATGTTGATTTCCTCCCACTTCCAAGTATGAATCTCTATATCTTGTGTTATGCCACCTGATCTTTGATGTTCGACTTTTACTTATTGGAAATTATGACATCCGGATATGAACTTGGTAATATCTTTCTTGATACCACCCCACTAATACACCTCCCTTAAATCTCTATACATCTTTGTAGAATCGGCGTGAATAGAATAGGATGAATTATGAGCCTCATCCAAAATCAACTTCCTCAAGTCATCAACATTAGGCACACACAATCTACCTTGGTACTTAAGGACACTATCTCCCCCTAGGGAGAAAACCTCCTATTCACCGTCTCTTAACAAGGCCTTTAACTCTAGCAAAGCGGGGTCAAGATCTTATTTTACCTTTACCTCCTCAATCAATGAAGACTTAGAACCATCAACAACCACTATACCACCATTGTCAACTTCCTCCAACCTAACCCCCAATCTAGCCAACTGATGAACCTCTCTAGCCAACTCTTTGCCACCATCATCCACATGTGCTAGACTACCCATAGACACCCTACTTAGAGCATTGACTATAACATTAGCTTTACCGGGGTGATAATGCACACTCATGTCATAATCCTTAAGAAGCTCAAACCATGTTTTTTGTATAAAGTTAAGATCCTTTTGGGGAACACATATTGTAGACTCTAATGATTGAGCCACACCTTTGAGTTGGTCGGCCGCCAATTCCGCTTACTCCTCCAAGTTAACCCCCATAATCGACAACACCTTATACACCTCATCAATCAACATGAACCCCATAGAAGTAGTGATGCCAAATTTTCAAAGCAAATACCACGACCGCTAATACAAGATAATGGGTGGGATAATTCTTCTCATGCACCTTAAGTTGTTTAGAGCAAATGCTATCACCTTACCATTTTGCATCAAAACACAAGCCAAACCAATTCTTAAGGCATCACAATACACAACAAACCCTTCCAACCCTTTCGGTAGAGACAAGATAGGAGAGAGACAAGTTTATCTTTCAAAGTTTGGAAACTCTTCTCACATTCATTGGTCCACTCAAATTTTGCCTTCTTTTGTGTTAACTTAGTCATAGGAATAGCAATAGACGGGAACCCATTTACAAACCTCCGGTAATAACCCGCCAAACTCGAGAAACTTCTAATGTTTGATGGATTCAAAGGTCTAGGCCAATTTCTAATCACCCCCGTCTTCTTAGGATCCACGTTGATGCCATCACCCGACACCACATATCCTAGAAAAGCAACCTCTTTCAACCAAAACTCACATTTTCATATTTAGCGCCCAACTTCTCCTCCCTCAAGATTTGTAACTCCACCCTCAAGTGATTCACATGTTCCTCCTTATTATGGGAATAAATCAAGATATCATCAATAAAAACCACCATAAACAAGTAAAGGTAGGGTTTAAAAATCCTATTCATAAGATCCATAAATATAGTCAGTGCATTAGTAAACCCGCCTCTTTCCTCTCAATTAACCCTCATAATAGACAACACCTCATCAATGAATTCTTGAGGATCCTCATCCACCTTAGACCCATGGAACTTCGGTGGGTTCATTCTAGTAAAATCCCTCACCCTAGAGGCCGGAGTAGGAGCATGAGAAACTTGGTCCCCTTGGTTGATTTGGTTGCTCATAGCTTGAGCCAATATGGTAATAGCATCCCAGAACTCTTCATGAGACACTCCCCTATCTTGAGGAGCTTGAGGAGCCGGATGGGCCGGTTGCTCCTCGGGTGAACGAGCTCTCCTTAGTCTTCCTCTTAGTATTGGCATGATCTAGAGTAGCAAAGAACATTCCTTAAAGGAAAAAATCTTACCTTAACTTCTATAGCACGGCATAGATAATGAAGAAGGGAAACATTTCCTAAAATGCCTCATAAACTATTACTCATAATTGTGATACATTTCACAATCATGAATAAGACTCTAATCGACGCAGTGTGTTGGATTCCGAGGATCATTAATAATCTAGTACTCTGATACCAAGTCTATCACAATCCAAGCCTAGGGCCTAGACATGACACAGTGAATGAAGATTGCGAAGGAATCCCAAATAAGCCTCTTAGCATATCAATCTCACATCCTTGGTCACAGAAGTATAAAAACAATAAATAGAGTTATAAATAAGAGAAAACAGGACTAAGGGAAGCCTTTGATAGCATAAAACATAGAAGAGTCAAAGATCAAAACATAAGTACATCATTTGTTCTAACAAACACCTCTAAACAAAGATTGGAGCGGGAGCTAAGACACATTCCGGACTCACCCTAATAGTATCAAGTGTTCAACATAAAGAGAAGACAAAGGAAAACAGTAATATAGCTAGTGTCCCTGAACTTAAGGACACACCAAAGCTTTTCTTCCAAAACACCAAACTAGCCACACGAAGGATGATCAAGAGGTGCTCTGGTTCCTATATGGTAACATAAAATAGAGGACTCACCAAAGAGCTTGAGAGATGTTGTACTAGTCACGTTGAGGAGGATGATCAAGTGGGGTTTCGGTTCCTACATGGTTACATCACGTAGGCATAGAGTATGCATTAGTATATTTGAATGTACTAAGTATGTAGGATACAATGCAACAAGACATGGCCAACATAGTCAAAATGCATAATCATAAGCAATGGATAATATAATATCAATATGGCATGTATGATTAATACTTGAAGTAAAATATGCTTGTAATGCGTATGACTTGAGAATATAGATTACATTTGTAAGAAGAGAGCATAATCATAGACCAAGTAAGCTATTATTTGGAATCTAAGGCATGCCACCCCCTTGGAAAGTGATTGAGGTATATACCCCTTAACATGGTAGATGGGCATGTCACCCCTATCATAGTGGTCAAGGTACATACCATTCAACAAGGTAGATGGGCATGTCACCCCCCATCATAGTGGTTAAGGTGCATACCTCTTGACAAGGTAGATGGGCATGTCACCCCCTATCATAGTGGTCAAGGTATATACCCCTTGACAAGGTAGATGGGTATGTCACCCCCATTATAGGTTGAGGCATGTCACCCTCTCAACAAGGTGATTGGGCATGTCACCCCCTAACATGGTGTGGTCAACTTGCAACACAATTCAATATACACATACAATCCAATAATCATCATAAAGTCAGTTAACTTGTAAACCATTTCATAGACCATCAATAACTCAAGAATTCATGTCAAGACATTTTATCAAACACTTTGCGTGTGTGTAATGCTAGTTCAAAATCATGTCATTCAAGAGCGAAATGATGTGAGAAAACTCAAGTTAAGTGAATCGACAACACATAGGAAAACCCTCATGCAAGATAACTTGAACTCCCTCATCAAATCTCATAATAGTTTATAGTTTCTTAGCTCAAAATATGCATAATCACGATAGATAAACCATCTCATAGTATAAGCTTTAAATAGGTAGACATCTGTTTCCAATAAACATTTTATAAAACTCCAATGTAGTTTATAATCCTAATCCATAATAACTAATACACATAAGTAATACATCTTGAAAATATACTATTTTCATGAAAAAGAAGGTTGGACATCATGGGTGAAAGGACCCAATGATTGAAACCCACACACCTCAAAGTTGGGTTTTCCTTGATCTAAACTTGAAGGAGATTTGAAGCTTGAATTGAGTTCTTGAGATCCGGAATTAAGCTTAGGACACTTGAATTTTGATGAAATATTTAGTTAAGTGTTGAAGAGGGTTTTGAGAGTGTTTTTGAGTGATATTGAGTTGAAAAATGGCTAGGTATGAGTGTTTTTATGCATAAAAGGGCATGGGGCCAAGACCCCAATGCCTTAGGCCGAAACAAGAAAAAGTAAGGACGTCGAAACACTACTCCGTGATAGATCCACGTTGTGGAGCCATCACAGACAGCTTCTGTCTCCGAATTTTTTAGAAAATCAATTTTTGCTACGGGTCTTCTAAAATTGGGGTTATACATATTTCCCGCTCAAATTTTTCCCTTGATAAATAATATGAAGTCATATTTTTTATATCACGCAAGAATTTTGAGATATATGAGAATTACAATTATGGACATTTCTGAGGTACCTTTCCGGGCTGTTTCATTTGGGATGTGATTTGAAGCGAAAACAAGAAGTAGCACTTAGGAGAAGAATAGTGGGTTCAAATTATAAGATAAGAGGCATTTTTTCTATGAAAAGGTATACAATTTATGAGGAACCGCAACAGGAATGCGAGGGGCAAAGTGATGCTAGAGATAGTTTGTAAGGATAAAGTGACGTTTGATAGGCTTGCTTCTGTCCTGGGATCCCTATCTTGCATGCTCTGTTGAGGGGAGTAATCCTAAAATAAAGGCATCATTATAACGCAATTATTCTGAATTATTTATGTAAATCACACTAAGTATTCCTCCATTCAAATAAAAATAGGTGTAAGAGATTGTCTTTCAGTTAAAAGGCATCAATTCCAGTACTTACCGAAGATAATTCTTTCTCGTACATTAGGATGAAAGCAGAATAAACTTCTGTGACAATTGTAATAATATAAGTCTTCAATTGGGAGGTATCAATCACTCTTCGCGATAATGTCTTCAAGTATATTTTTATAACATCTCTCTGTAATCATATCCACCTCATGACTAATCCTACAACAATAATAAATCTAGCGTAATTCCATAAAGTAGGATCTAAGGAGGGTAAAACGCAGATATAAAGAAACGTAGTAGAAGAAAAAGTATAATTCGAAGACCTTCTACTACCCCAAGATTGTTAATTAAGATCGAAAGATTCAGCTAAAGAAGAGGAAGTTTTGTTATAACAGAAGACTACTTGAATTGGATTCAAATTTTTGGTTAATAATAAATGCTTAATGGTCATCCATATTTATACTTGTATAGGGATGCTTCTAGATATTATTCTACAAACATCTACAATAAATGTCTAGATATTATTTTTTAAATATCTAACAAAATCTAGATTATTCATTTACTACAAATATCTTCCTAAAATATCTTATACTCTAGTCTTTCTAGATTTTTCTTAAACACAAATATCCAAGATATTTTACCTATAAAATTCTTGAAAGGTTTATTAAATATCTAAGATACTTATATCTCTAGAAAAATCATTTTTGTTTTTACTATATGCAAACCTTACTGCTATCTTGTGGGGATAGAGAGATTGTTTATAAAAGATCATCGACTCAAGCAGGTTATCTAAATTTTTTAATGTACTTAAAATCATTGACGGTTAAAGTTATACATAAAAAAGTAAAAAGACCAAATTTTACTCTTCTTTATCTTATTTAATTATAGCATAATCTCAATCCTCACCATTTATTAATTAGCTTATCCTTTATTTTGTACAAAACAATTTTAATCTAATAAAAAGAAAGGGAAAAATAAAAAACTTTTTACCCAGGACAAAGTTGACCCTTCTTCCTATAAAAACAAGACAAAAAAAGAAGGGGTTAGGGTTATGTTAAGGAAAATGGAGAGGGAATTATAATTTGGCGAATCGAACTTTTACCAACAAGGTTTGTGTAGCTATACTTCAATCTCTCTTGGAAGGTTTGCATATACCCATCTATAAGTAGGAAAGATTGTTTTTGTTCTTGATTTTTTCATGTTTCTACTTAAAGCCCGTGACTTTATCTTAATTGTTGTTTTTGTTTGTCTTTTGTTTTGGGGTTCTTAATTTTTATTTTTTGATCTCTTTTAAAATGCAAGTTGTGATTGATTGTGAGGAGAACTTTTGTCATTTCTTAGATAGAGTTTGAAAACAAAGCTAACATTTGTGTATTTCTCTATTACTAAATTTGCTTGTGTGTACTGAAAATGTTTAGTCTAGGAAGAACATATTTATTTAGGGAAAGTTTGTCTTGGGTGTATCATGTATGTTCCTAAGATATTTTTTATCTTCTGTTATGGTTTTTTTCTAATTTTTTAATCTTTTGATTTTTCACGAAGTCCAAAAGAATCTTCTCTGTTGCTGGCATGTGGAAAAAATAGGTGTTTATATTTTCCTTCTTTGAAGAGGACTTGGATCCATGTCACTTTTGAGCAGAAGAAGCGGCCTTCCATTGAAATCCTTCTGGATGGATGGCTCTTTGAAGTATACAAATGTCATCTCGATAGCCAAGAGAGAAGTGCTTTTGCTTGTGTTTCCAAGCACTGGCTTACCCATTTAAGAAGCATCCCCAGGGGTGATACATTTGCCTTCGAGCCCAACGGTGTGGATGGTGAGAGATATCTTACCAAGTGCCTTGTTGGTAGGAAAGCCACAAATATCAAACTTTCTGATATTGCTTTTGGAACTGCAAATTGTTGAGGTTTAGCTAAGTTATATTTTTGAGGAAAAACCTTCAACGTGATGTGATTGGAAAAACCTTCAACGTGATGTGATTGATGCTAGTCTCAAGGCTATTACTTGAGGTTGCCCTACACTCAAAGATCTTTCCTTATGGAATGTGTCTTCTGTAAGTGATGAAGGATTACTAAGATTGGCTTAGCTAATATCTCTAGCTACTTTGTTCTTTCTGGCCTTGCTATGGGTATAGAGGCTATATCTTCTCAAGCTTGTGGTACTAAGAGATGACCTCTTACTGGTCAAACTCTCCAACTTACAATCTTGATTCTCCAACTCACAATCTTGATTCTATTTTTTTTATCCATCCTGATTTCTCTCTTGTGGCTAAAGATTGAACGTGTACTCCTTTTCTGTGGCCAAGATCCAACTATTTCATCAATTGCTTTAACTTATGTATTTCTGTCTCACTAATCTTTTCTGTAAATTCATTATTAATCCTCTCAAAATCTATTTGCGAACTCAGAATGTTGCATTCCCTGTTACTTTTAGTGCTGCTTTTTCAGTTGCTCTGTATGCTCCTATTAACTATTTCCTTATCTATCAACATGGCCTTGGGATAAAAGGTGCTATTACGGCTGTAATGATAACTGATTTCAATCTACTTGTTGTTCATTTTCTTTATGTTACTTTTCTAGTGTTCATATAAAATCTTGGCAAGGTTGGTCAGCTGAATGCTTTCATGGGTTGAAACCAATTCTGGTTCTTGTTTTCCCTATGTATCTCTGTAATGCATAGAGTGGTATGATATGAACTTATCATATTGTTATCAGAAGTTCTTTTTAATGCTTCAGAGGCAGTGTCTACTACTTCACTTGCTTGTATATTTCCATCAGCATTAAGTTCCATCATTTCTCCAAGAGTTGGGAGCAAATAGGACTAACTCATGTCATGTAGCAATTGTGTGCGCTATGCCTACAAGGTTCCAAGAAATGCTATTTATGAAAATATCAAGAAGAACTTGGGCCAAGGCGCTTACAAAAGACAAGTCGATTTTATAGCTGACAGCAACAACAATGACAGTGGTGGTGTTGTGTGAATCAAGCAACTGGCCACAAATCATCTGTTATGGTGCTTTGAGAGGCAGTGCAACGCCAACTCTGGTTGTTCACATAAACTTGGGGTCTTTCTACGGAGTTGGGTTGCCTCTCACAATTATATTGGACTTTGTGAAGGAGATGGGCTTGTTGGGGTTGCCCAATTCACGCAACCCTACCATCGGCATTGTCATTGCTGTCAGCCATAAAATCGACTTGTCTTTCCTAAAAGCGTTGCCCGAAGTTCTTCTTGATGTTGTCATAAATAGAATTTCTAGGAAGCTTGTAAATATAGCACACATAATTGCTACATGACATGAAGTCTTTGCTTTATTAGGTCTATTTGCCCCTAACTCTTGTAGAAACAACTGAACTTAATGCTAATGGAAATATATAAGCAACTCAAGTTGCCTGTATGAGAATTCCCATAGTAGACACTGCCTCTGAAGCACTAAAAATAATCCTTGATAACAATATCATCAGTTCATACACACCACTCTAAGCATACAGAGATACATAGGGAAAACAAGAACCAAATTGGTTTCCACCCATGAAAGTATTCCGCTGACCAACCTTGCCAAGATTTTCTAACATAAAGAAAATAATGAAAAATAGATTGAAATCAACTATCACCACAACCATAGTAGTACCCTTAGTCCCAAGGCCAAACTGATAGATAACGAAATAGTTGATAGGGGCATGTAGAGCAACTGAAAAAGCTGCTCTAAAAGTAACAGGGAAAGTAGCATTTTGAGTTCTCAAGTAGATTTTGAAAGGATTGATAATTGATTGACAGAAAAGATAAGGGAGACAAAAAGATATAAGTTGAAGCAATTGATAAAATGGTTGAATCTTGGGCAAAGAAGAGGAGAATATGTTCAATCTTTAGCCATGAGAGAGAAAGGGGGATGGATAGAAATGACAAAATCAAGATTGTACGTTGGAGAGTTTGACCCATAAGAGGCCATTACTTAGTACCATAAGCTTGAGAAGACATAGACTCCATACCCATAGCAAGGCCAAAAGGAACAGTGTAGCCAGAGATATTAGCTATGCCAATCCTAGTAATCCTTCATCACCAACAAAAGACACATTCCACTAGGAAAGATCTCTGAGAGTAGGGAAACCTTGAGCGATAGCCTTGAGACCAGCATTAGTCACACCACGCCGAAGGTTATTTTCCCGAAAAGATAGCTTAGCTAAGCCTCCAAAATTTACAATTCCAAAAGCAACGGTAGAAAGTCTAATATTTGTGGCTTTCCTACCAACAAGGCACCTGGTAAGATATCCCTTACCATCTACACTATTGGGCTCAAAGGCAAATGTATCATCTCTTGGGCTGCTAATTAAAAGGGTAAGCTAACTCTTGGAAACGCCAGCACAAGCACTTCTCTCTTGGCTATCGAGATGATGTACGAATACCTCAAATAGGCATTCATCTAGAAGGATATCAATGGAAGACTTCTTCTTCTACTCAAAAGCGATAGGGATCCAAGTCCTTTTTAAAGAAGGAAAATATACACATCTATTTTTTTCTCATGCTACCAACAGAGAGGATTATTCTGGACTTCTCGAAAATTAGAAGATTAAAAGCATCAAACAAAGATCAGAATAGCTAATAAAACATTTCTTAGGAACATACATGATACACCCAAGACAAATTTTTCCTCAATAAATATGTTCTTCCTTGACTAAGCATCTTCAATACACACAACTAAATTTAGATATAGAGAAATACACAAATGTTAGCTTTGTTTTCAAACGCTATCTAAGAAATGATAAAAGTTTTCTTCACAATCAATCATAGCTTGTGTTGACATCCCGAAAACGCAATGTCACAGTAACTCGTAAGAAATAATTAAATTAAAAGAATTTCAAAGAAAGTGTTGTTTTTAAAAAAAATAGTTTGATTTGGGAGACGCCACCTAATTTTAAGGATAATATAACTAGAAAACCAATTAATTATTTACAAGAAATGGTCTACGAACCAAAATTCTAGGTAAGGGTTCAAGTTATTCCGAAGGGAAGGTATTACCACCCTTCAAAATCCATAACTGTGGGTCCCGATTGAACTAATTTTTTCAAATTGAGGAGTAGATATAAAATATAACATAAGTATAATGAACACAAAATATACAAAAATAATTAAATAAATAATGATATAAGGAACGTCATAGTATTTGCTTAACGTCAATAATATACACAATAATGTATAATAATTAAAAAAAATAATTAGAGATAGCATGTGTCTTATATACACAGAAATCTTGAAAATCGATGATAATTTCTTCATCAATGAATTTTGACAAGTAATGCAGGAATACATGTGTCCTATTTACAGAAAAAGAAAGTCAAAAAAAGAGAAAAAGAAAAAATTAAGAAAAAGAAAAAGTAAAAAAAGGAAAAGGAAAAAGAAAAAGGAAAAACATATGGGGTTAGAAAATTACATGGGGCCAAGAAAATGCGAAAATTTAATTTAAAATACCCGACAAATTAAAATATATCAATTAATGAGCTTCTTTTAAAATTAACTAAGCAAAATAATTAATTCAACTATGAACTACTTAATTTCGAATAATTTACAACTAAAATTTTAAATTTAACACATGACAAATATGAACTTAAATTATGTTTCTCCATCTTTTTTAAATGGAAAAGGCCTCGAAATCCGACGATAGATTTTTCGTATGAACTTAAACAAAAATAAATTTTCTCTGTCTTTTTGAATGGGAAGGCCTCGAAATCCGACGGATAGATTCGTCATTGGCCAAGTTAAACAAGTTATGAACTTAAACTAATCTCTGAATTTTAAAATATAATAAACATTAGTCTAAACTAAATTTCTCCGTCTTTTTGAATGGGGAGGCCTCAAATTCGAGGGATAGATTCGTCATTGGTCAAATTTATGTGAACAAGAAGGCAGTGATAAACAATCCAATAACAATACCAATAACAAAATGAGATTTAGAAATATAATAGAAAAATCGACCATAATCAGATTCATGTGAACTTCAGTTAAGTTAACAAATAATTAAGGAGATCTAAGAATAATTTAAAGAAAAAAGAAAAATAATCATGAAAATAGGATGAATGAAGGACAATAGGAATTACAAGAAAATATAATTATACCCGACAATAAAATTGCGCACAATAATGAGCTACGAAACAACAACAAATAAACTAAACAACTAGTTTACATAAAAGAAATGGTCAACAATAATAACTAAAAAAAAAAAGAAAAAGGAAAGAACCAAAGCAGTAACATAAGCTTATAAAATTCATAGCAAAACTAAAATCACATTAACAAAGGTATTTCTATGTAGAACTTTAAAATAAAACGAAGCAGCAAATAAGATGGACAACAATATAGAGTAGAGACATGGAAAATAAAAGAAGTTAAAACAACCCAACAACATGAAACAGAAAGCAAAAGAGCAAGAACAAGACAGTGCTGAAATAAAGAGTACCGGATTGCTGCTTTTCCTTGCATATATGAAAGCATAGTTTTGGTTCCTTCGGTGGTCTGTTGGCTACCGGTTTTGTTATGGTTGTTGGTCGTGTTTTTCGTTTGTTTTTGGGCGGATTTGGATGATTTTTGGTGTGTTGGGGCTGCAGCGGTTTTGGATGGATTTTGGGGTCATTTTAGGTGCGTTTTGGGGTCGTTTGTGACTGCAACAAAGGTCATTTTCCGATGAGGTTTTGGATGTGTTTGGTGGCGTTTCATGGCTGTTTAAATGGATTATTTGGTCGAGTTTATTGCTGGTTTGGGATGACGTTTTAAAGTTGGTGTGGGGCTGCGTTTTCATGGTGTTTTCAGGTGTGATTTGGTCGAAAAATGGGGCTGGTGTGGGTCATTTTGGGGGGGTTTTCCGATGGAGTTTGGGGCAAGAAATGAAAAAGAATGGGAGGTTGTTTGGGTGTTGTGAGAGAGTGGCGGCTAGGGTTTCTTTAGGGGGAGAGAATGAAAATCTGTTATGGTTTGGGGTGTTTGAGAATATATATAGGGGAAATAATGGTTTGATCTCAACCGTAGGATTAAACGATTGAGATTGAATCTTGAATGAGGTGGGTAGGATCAAAATAAAAAAATGGATATCCAAATTGAATTAAAATGAAATTGGGTCAGAAATTTAATTGAACTACAAATTGAGTCAAATTCTAATATTAAAGAAAAAATAAGAATAGTTATCAAAATTAACCTAAGATCGTCCAAAAATGTATTTTAAACTATTAAATATTCAACGTAAAAAAGTGTGAATTTTTAGAAATATTGGGCCAAAATTGAGTCTCAATAGCTTGCAGTTTAAAAGAAATTGAAAAATAAAAATTAAGAACCCCACAACAAAAGAGAAAGAAAAACAAATATTAAGATAAAGTCATGGGCTTTAAGCAGAAACATGAAAAAATAAAGAACAAAAACAATCTTCCCTGCTTACAGATGAGTATATCCAAACCTTCTAAAACAGCTTGAAACACAGTTGCCCAAACCTTGTTGGTAAGAATTTGATTTCCCAAATTATAATTTCTTCTCCATTTTCCCTAACTCTAACCCTACTCTCCTTCCCCCCCCCCCCTTTTTGTTTTTAAAAAACTACTATACACGACTTTTTGTCTTGTTTTTATAGGAAGAAGGGTCAATTTTGTCATGGGTAAAAAGATTTTTATTTTACCATTTTTTAAAAATTAGATTAAAAATACTTTTGTACAAAATAAAGGATAAGCTAATTAATAAAAGGTGAGGATTGAGATTATGCTATAATTGAATAGGATAAATAAGAGTAAAATTGATCTTTTAAATAAAATTTGATCTCTTTTCTTTTATATGTATAACTTTATTCGTCAATGATTTTAAGTACATTAAAAATATTGATAGCCTATTTTATATCTTTGTCTGAATTTGAATTATAATAGTTCACAAATTCATCCACTTCATTAGTTGGTAATTAATTCATTATAATTTTCTTCACTATTTTCTTCTTTTTTGAGATCGATGCTTGAGTCGATGATCTTTTAGAAACACAAAATAATAAAATCATCTAAATTAATCCATTGGTAGAGATTTGCAGACATGCAAGCTACCAAATACACAGTACAAAAAAGAGGCTGCCAAAATTATATGCAAGATCTGGTAGATCTATAAAAGTAGTGTATATACAGATGAAGATTAGGATGGAGGAAGCTTAGTATGATCAACATGTGGGTTTTTACACTCATCACTGTCAAAGGAAAAATAAGTCAAGAACAATCGGCAAACCAACAAGGAAAAGAGGAGAAATACCTGATGCCAAGGTATACAAGTAGATCCTCCATACGAAACAACGAGTATTTTCCTCGATCTACAATCTGTAGAACCGAA
>DF362432.1:11287-29568 GCA_000787875.1 Solanum virginianum | reverse complement strand
TACAATCTGTAGAACCGAAGAAGATTATGACAAAGGAAACAAAGAATCAACGAAATGGGATAAGGGGAGACTCACTTAGCCAGAACAAAAGGACGATGCATCATCAGAGGTAGCCCAAAATCCAATAAAAAGAATCCAACAAGAAAAGCGACCTCCCGAAGTACGCCATGGCGGTGGATGCAGAGAGAGTAGATGGACAGTCATGTTAGGTGAGATGAAATGACAAGAAAAGGTCTAGAATAGGTCTTTATACTTAGAGTAAATGGGTCGAGTCTGATGGGCTCGGTTCTTTTTGATATTTCTTTTCAGCATTTAGTTGTATTTAGATTTTATTATTTTAATAACATGAGGCTTGAGCTCAGCTTTCACTGAGTATGTTGTTGTTGTTGTTGTTATTTGAGCTCAACCTTATTTTTTTTAAAAAAAAAAGATGATCTTTTACAAACATTCTTTCTATCTTCACGAGATAGCAGTAAGGTCTACATACTGTGAAAATAAAAATGATTTATTAGAGGTACAAACGTCTTAGGTATTTAATAAACCTTTCTAGAATTTTATAGATTAATATCTTGGATATTTGTATTTAGGAAAAATCTAGAAAGTCTAGACTATAAGATAAAATAGCCAAGCAGGAAGTTTGAATTTCATATCAAGCACTTGTTAGATTTGCATAAAACTCGATAAACTACAATTTCATAACTATGAACATAATTTTAGCTAAATTTCTAGTACATTTGTGCAAACAAAAAACTTTCTATAATTGAAAATTAAAATGTATCGGTCTAAGCAAACAATTTCAATTATAAAAAGATGCGTGATGAAGTGATAACTAGTTTAATTAAATAATAACATACTCAAGATCCAGTGCACATAACCTAGCAAGCTGGACAATATAGCCAGTACTATATCAAGAACTAAATGAAGTAGCGACAATCAAGGAGTTATTCAAAATCTGCAAGAAATATCAATTAAGAACAAATCTGTAGGATATCAGCCACTCAAAACATGCAATATGAGAACAAAATTGTGTTTAACTTCAAAAAACAAGAAAGACGCATTAAGCTATGTCATTAACCGAAAAGACTAAATGACTATTGTTTCTGTTAAACTGAGAAAGATTCCTAGTTATAAAGTTTCAGTCAACTTTTTTGAGCTTTGCAAAAACAACTTGATGTAGAAATACGCCACCAAAATCAGTTCACTGAGCCTGAAGGCGATGATGGAATGTGCACGGATATTCAATGGAAAATGGCAAACAACCGCCACTTTCCTCTTGCAGATGGGATAATTGTTTTTGATCATGTTCCACTCTCTGAGGCAAACAATATGGTAAATATGGCCCCAATCAATTCTTGCAAGTTCTTCCCGATCAAAATACTCCTCCTAAAATATACATGATAAAATAAATGGTCTGTCAATCAAACTTAAGAGAGAGAGGTAGGGATACTACACCAATAGAAATTAGTTACGAACTTCATCACTAATCTGTTGCTAAATTGTTCATTGTTAATAAAATTTTAAAATAATCCATCACTAAATAGGATCAATAATGAATCTATTGTCTAGCTATGAAATTTGTCTATCGTTAAGTTTTGTTTTTAAAGTAATGGGTTGAGGGTGTCACTTTTGAAATTAGGTTTCTCTTACCAAACATATGCTACAATGCTCCTTCGTCTCAGGATATGTTGAATTTTTCTCCTCATAATTATACAGATTAATGCTTAACAAAGGAGATGTTTCTCTAAATCCACCATGAACAATCTCTTGGAGATCAAAGAATAATACCTAACAGATAACACGTCATGTCATATCATCCATTCAAGAAAAATTCAAGTATATTGAATCAAACACTAGCTTATCTATTACTAAAGCATTACTCATTCTATAATATATTGATAAAAAGGAAGTACACAATGCAATGAAAAATATGACATTTTGAAAGGGTTGTTTTGGTCTTTACGAGGTCAAACCCAATGGAAGAAAAATTCACGTGCCAATTTACTTGGCTAGGAATTGATCTTCGAATGCAAGCTAAATTTGTGGAGTACGAATTTTGCACTTCTTTTTTCATTTTCTCATTTCGTACTTCGAGCCCAAATTTGGCTACTTATAAGAGAATGGCCATTCTTCATTGCAGAAACAAATCAAAAGCTCATGAAAAAATATTTGAAGAGTACAGAGTTGAAACCGAAATTATCTTAGATGTACTTGGAATCTCTCCTCTTTCTTTATTAATATAAAAGCAGTTGTTTTCTAGTGGATGTAGGATCATTCTAATCTTGACCACCTTAAATATTGTTGTGCTCCATTGTTCTTTTTTCCATGTTTCGCTAACAATTGGTATCTAACCCACAATTATGCCTGAGTATGATTTATGGTTGCAACACAATCTAAATTTCTACATCAGAAAAGAATTACTTTGATTTCTTTTATTTGTAAATACTTTGTAGTAGAAAAGGAATAATAAGTAGCAGTAAATTCTGTGAAGTTAGAAATTGATGGATTTAGTGGATGCAACAACTTCAATATCTGAAGATCCAGATTATGGTGTTACTGTGGAGGGAAGGTTCTATCCATACTATAGGTGGAAAGTATGTTGATGACACATTGGATTTCGACAAGGACAGGATTGAAGGAGATGCATAGAATATAATCCAACTATCTCTTGCACGTACATGCTTTATGAATTAAGTACAAAGATTGACGAGATAGTCAAAAAATTATAAAAAATAAACTAGAAGGGCTTTACCAGGAGCGATCAATGATAATAAGAATGTCGTTACAATGATGTATTCACATATTTTAGATGGAGTCAGGTACGTTTTTACAAGACCATCTAGGAATGTTCAATAAATTTGTGCTGGCCTTACAGACTACCAAAATTTAAAAAATGAAGAGATGCCTGCATGTGTTTTTCTATTTTCATTGACTTCAAAATATTATGATATTGGGAATTCAGTGATGTGTAAAAAGGAGCCTATCCCTTTTGAGAAAGTGCAGGAAGCACTTAACCTATGTGATCTGCGGAGGGGACAAAAATGACAAAGATAGTAGGCTTTTTGTGAGAGGTCGTACAAGTCAATAGGTAAGGAGTGGAAACATAGTAATGGGAGATAATGCATCTTGTAAAATAGTTGGCACTGATTTTATTTGGGTTTTCTACCATGATGGAATCGTGAGGTATATTACAAAAGTTCATAATGTTCCTGATCTAATGAAGAATTTTATCTCCTAGGTACATTGGATAAACAAGACCATAAGTACATGATTGAAGGAGGAACTATGAAAGTGACTAAAGAATCTGTCAAGTTGAAGGATTGCCACTAGGCACTAGCAGGAAGCACCATTGTTGTCTCTGTTAATTAGTCTATAGTGTAGTTATATGATGATGGTAAAGGAAAGATTATAGAACATGAGACTGGGTTATATGAGTGTACAATGATAGGAGATGTTGAGCAACCACAACTTTTTAAATGGTGAGAAGATCAACACACTTGAATTTTATAAGAACTGTATCCTAGGGAAGCAGAAGAAGGTCAGCATCAATATTAGTTGTCAGCATTTTACCTATTTTGATGATTTCATTTGCAGGATAATCAAAAAGGAAACTGAAGGAAAGCTCAGCTTTGTAGCAAGAAAGTAAGATCACACACAAAATCAAAAGGAAGAAGGATATAAGATCTCAGCCTCCTAAGGAAGGCAAGAAGAAGATTGGTAGATAATGCTAAAGATTATGCCGCTGAAGTAAAGGCAGTCAATCAAAAGCTGATTGACAAACTGAAGAAGGAAAAGAAATCAAGAAAAGCATTAATTGAAGAACTAAAGAAGGAAAGGCATTCAATCTAGATGGATGCATCCCCAATCAAGGATTTCCCCTTTAATATCCTTGATTGGAAGAAATCCCTTGGGTTATGTAAACACCAAAATGGCTAGTTTTGTACCTCCTATATTAGCCTCTTCCTAGACTTAGTAGATTGTACTTTTGAGAAAATAATCTAGACTAAAAAACTCTAATATTCTATTCTACAAAGCATTGTACTCTTGAGTGTGAACAATTGTAAAGAAAGAGAGAAAAAGAGTGAGATCTTCTAGGCTAGGATTTCTTAAGAGGAGTTGAAAAGAAAATTTGATCTACACATCAGAGTGAGAAAACATAGTTTGTAAACATTTTTCATTTTAACCATAAAGGAACCCTACTTACCCAAATCTACCCTGTGATGCTGGATTCGACGTCAATTTCAATACAGTGAAATGTACCATCTCGAACCTATCAAAGAACATTACCATTTTGGAGATCATATGGAAAATATATACGTGGTGATCCGAACTAGTATACATTCCTGCCTTACTTTTAAGTTTTTGTATCAGTCGACTACCTCTTAAACTCAGTTAACTATCGACAGAAATTTCAATTCACCCCCTCTTGACTATCAATTGGTATCAGAGCAAGGTCTCACTTTATAAGTGTAACAACTTGTGAGAAAAGATTATAATGGCCAACTATTAAAATCCTGGCGCTATCCTTCAAGACGGTCACTCCTCGAATCATCCTCCCTACTTCAATGGCCAACACTACTCTCATTGGAAGGAAAGGTTTAGAATATTTGTTCAATCCACCGACTATCAAGCTTGGCTGGTTATCAAGAAAGGTCCCAAAGCTATCCCTGGCACATCTGCTGATAAGCTTGTGGATATGGAATCATTCGAAATCACCAAAGATCAACAGGAGGTCCTATAGTCAAATGCTATAGCCATCAATCTTCTTTATTATGCCATGAGTGTATCCGAGTATGACAAGATATCAACCTGTGAAATAGCAAAGGAGATGTGGGACAAATTGGAGGTAACTTACAAAGGAACAAAGTCAAAGAGGCTCGTATAAATGATCTGGTCAATGAGTATGAATTGTTCAAGATGGTTGATGATGAAAATGTCAAAACCATGTTCTCCAGATTTGGCAAAATAGTAAGCGAACTAAAATCTCTGGGCATGGTGTATACACATTCACTGCAAGTTAGGAAACTGATCCGAAGTCTTCCCAAAGCATAGGAAATGAAAGTTACGATTCTAGAATACAGTGATCTGCTAAATATAACATACGATGAACTACGTGGAAACCTTATGGCTTACGAACATAATCACATCAGCGATATCAAAAAGATGATAAGAAAAAAATAAGTCACTTTCAAATCAATAATTGTTATCGAAGAAGAGGAGCTAAATGAAACCAATAATGAGGGAATGACACTAATCACGTGAGGAGTCGGGCAGATGCTCAGACAACGAAGACAAAGAGCATACTGGGAATCAAGGTAAAATGAACAAAATTATGATCGATGCTACCACTATGGAAGACCTGGACATATTCGTCAAAATCACCCCGAGATGAGAAGAAAAAATTCCCACAGAGACAACAATGCAAAGTCACTAGGCGCATGGAGTGATGAATAAGGATCTGAGGAAGATCTAGCTGAGACTGCTAACATCTGCTTCATGGCACTTGGTGAAACTAGTGAGGTAAGAACTGCTAAGTGTCCTAACTTTTATGACCTTCAAAACACTATTGATATGTTTACTGACAAACTTTAAAAGGTCATTAATGAATATAAAAAATTTTCCAATGAAAAGAAAAATTGGGAAATTCTTCTCGAAGGAAGTGAAGTTGAAGTCGACTTACTGTAAGAGGAGCTTAATGAGGTACAGATGCATTTAAACAATTTTCGAAAACCATTAAGTCAACATTCCTTTCCTTCCTCAACAACTTTTTAAAAAATCAAACCTAAAGCCAGTGATTTTGAAAGTAACATTTTTTACAAACCCACCTATTTTACTTATGTGAAATTGGCCCCAAATCTTTCAGGTGTAACACTCTCAAAACTGGTATATGGATTTGGAGACCAAAATTCTCCACCACTAATAATCAAGGACCCAATGAAGATTGGGGACCTAAAGCAAATTGATTTCCTATTGATGCAGGTACCTTAAAACAAATCTTACCAGAAGGGAATGTGGGTCATAGATAGTGGGTGCTTAAGACACATGACGGGAAAGAAGGAAAATTTCAGAAGTGTTAAGAAGTTTGACTGAGGATATGTCAGGTTCGGTGACAATGCAAAAGGTGAAGTTACAGGAGTAGGCACAATCACAATTAGCCCATCATTTGATCTCATCGAAGTCTACCTAGTGGATGGACTAAAGCATAATCTTCTAAGAATTAGTAAACCCTGTGATGCTGGATTCGACGTCAATTTCAATACAGTGAAATGTACCATCTCGAACCTATCAAAGAACATTACCATTTTGGAGATCATATGGAAAATATATACGTACCGCACAATGTTGATCGCCTACTCTCACATGTCTAATGGCTATTACAAATGATCCAAGGATTTGGCATAGGAAACTTGGTGATCCTAATATGCATGTAATCAAAAAACTGTCTAGATTAAATCTAGTCATTGGACTGCCCAAGTGAAAATTCAAAGAGGATCATCCTTGTGATGCTTGCCAGTTCAAAAAATAGACAAGATCCTCATTCAAAGCCACATAAAATTTTAGAACGTCAAAATCTCAACTACTGTTGCACATGGATCTTCTTGGGCCTACTAAAATGACAAGTATTGGCGGTAAACTTTACGCTTTCGTAATTGTTGATGATTATTCCCATTTACCTGGGTAATCTTCTTATCTTATAAGCATGAAGCCTTTACAAATTTTGAAGCCTTCTATAAAAAAATTCAAAGAGACGCAGGATACTTTATTACGAGCATTCATAATGATCATGGAGGAGAGTTTGAAAATAAGCTTTTCGAAGAATTCTATAACAACAATGGTATGTGTCAAAACTTCTCGTCACCTAGATCTCCACAACAAAATAGTAGTTGAATGGAAGAATCTCTCACTATAAGATACTACTTGCACTATGTTGTTAGATCAAGGCCTACCTAACCATTTTTGGGCTGAAGTAGTCAGTACGACTTGTCACGTGTTAAGTAGGTGCATGATCACACTATTCTCAGGAAAATGCCTTATGAACTCTACAAAAGGAAAAATGCCCAACATCAGCTATTTTCACCCTTTTAGATACAAATGCTATATCCACAACAATGGTAAGAACAATCTTGGTAAGTTTGATCTACGAAGCAACGAAGGTATTTTTCTAGGTTACTCTCCATTTAGTAGAGCTTTTAGAGTCTTTAATAAATGTACACTTAGTGTTGAAGAATCTGGACACGTTGTTTTTTATGACTCTAACCCAAGCTTGCAACTTCCTGAGGATGACTCTCCTATTCAAACTACTGCACACTCTTCCTCTACTAACACTGTTCAAATAGAGGAGTCGACTCCTAGTCCTGAGAAGTCGCCAACCCTTCCTGAAAAAAATTTTGTATCAAGAGAATGGAGACATAGCACAAGCTATCTAAATGACTTAGATTCCCATTGCAAAGTAAGTACCTATCTGAGATCCCAAAAACTCTCCCTACTTCTGCGACTAAATGGTGTTGAGTACCGTGAGGAAGTTGTTCCATCATAGGAAACACATCAGACAAGATGTAAACCAGGGCATCTTTGAGGAAACAAGCATCAGTCTCACTTGTCTCTCAATTAGAACCAAAGAAAGTCGATGAGCCTCTCAAAGACGAGTGTTGGATAAAAGCTATGAAAGAAGAGCTCGAACAATTTGATAAAAATCAAATATGGGCTCTCATTGAAAAACCATCAAATTGCTTTGTTATTGGCACAAAATGGGTCTTTTGTAACAAAATGGACGAAAATGGAAAAGTTATCAGAAACAAGGCCAAGCTGGTTGCCCAAGGCTACTCTCAACAAGAAGGTATAGACTACGACAAAAGTTTTTCTCCGGTAGCAAGGTTAGAATCCATTCGCATCCTTCTTGCATATGGTTCTTTTTACCATTTTAAACTCTTTAAATGGATGTCAAAAGTGCTCTTTTAAACAGATTTATTAAAGTAAAAGTTTTTGTCAAACAACCCCCCGTTTTGAAGATCCAACTCTTCCTAATCATGTTTCTCAACTCTCAAAAGCTCTTTATGGACTCAAACCATCCCCTAAAACCTGGTATGAGCGACTTAGCTACTTTCTTCTTGAAAATGAGTTTAAAAGGGGGAACATTGACACCACTCTCTTTGTTCAAAAATTCAAATCTAATTTGCTTATTGTTCAAATCTACATTGATGACATTATTTTTGGAAGTCCTAACACTTCTTTATGTGAGAACTTTGCTACACTTATGAAAGGAGAATTTGAAATGAGCCTTATGGGAGAGCTTACCATTTTCTTGGGACTTCAAATTAGATAAACCAAATAGGGCATTTTCATTTGTCAAAGCAAAATATGCAAAAGAGCTGATCAAATGGTTCTGAATGAACAATGGAAAGGCCTACATAACTCCTATGAGCCATTCCATCTGCCTAGAATCACATCAAGATGGAAAAAGAGTTGATGAAAAAATGTATTGAGGTATGATTGGGTCTCTGCTCTATCTCACTGCAAGCCGACCCGACATCATGTTCAGTGCTTGCAAATGTTCAAGATTTCAGTTGACTCCCAAGGAGTCTCATCTGACTACCGTAAAGAGAATAATTCGTCACCTCATTCGACCTTGGCCTATGGTATCCAAATTCTGCCACCTTTCCTCTAACGGGTTACTTTGATGTAGACTTTGCAGGTGACAAATTTGATAGAAAAAGCACCAGCGGATCATGTTAATTACTAGGCAAATGACTCATATCCTTGCAAAGCAAAAAATAGACCTCAGTTTCTTTATCAACTACTGAATCAGAATACATGGTCGTAGGAAGCTATAGCAGTCAATTACTATGGATCATGCATTAACTTGAGGATTTCAAGTTGGTAATGAAACAGGTGCCTATTTTCTGTGATAATACGAGTGTTATTAACTTGTCTAAATATACTGTGCATCATTCTAGAGCTAAACATATTGACATTAAGCATCATTTTATTCGTGATCATGTGGAAAATGATGATTTTATTTTAAATTTTATCAATACTAAAAATCAACTCACTGATATTCTTACAAGACCCTTGCATGAAGAAAGATTTTCATATCTGCGAGAAAATTTAAATATTATTCCCTTTACCCATTAGCCTATCCTTTAATGCCATTTTATTTTTATTTTCGTTATTTTTTTATGTGTTTAATTTCTTATTTTCCATATTTTTCTTATGTGTTTCTTGCCTTTTCCTTGTTGACGTCTGTGAAATCTCCTGTATTTATTACTATGATTTTCCTTCTTTTTCTCACTCATTCCCCCTCCACTAATTCCCCATCATTATGCTGACTCTGCCGCTTCATCAGTTGAACTCTTCGGCTTTCCTGCCCTTGTCATTATCACACGTCCTTCCGTGTGCCCCCTCCTATTCTATTTATTCTCTAACTCTCTCCATCCCCTTCTCATCCTCCCCTCTCTATCTTCCATCTTCCCCGACTCTCTCTCCTCTTCCTTCAACCATGACAAGATGCAAAAAATGTTCTCTCCCACAAAAGTCCAGAGAACAGTTCTTCTCTGGAAATAGACTTTCTCTCTTTCAAATCTTCGAACTCTGAGTCCTCCATTCATATCTCGCGCAGGAAGCCCTCTCTCAAAAAGAAAACCCCTAAAAATCTCCATTCCTTCCCTCTTGAGTTCTTGGCCAAAGATGAAGTTCACAAATTCTGGGATGCCTCCTCCAAGGCCAAGTTTGAAACCTTCAAAAAGCGGTCGATGGTTTCGGGCAGCGGGGTCAACCTCAAACAACTTGAAGATTCCTAATACAAAGTCAATACCTATTTGGGAGCTCAAAAACTCTCACTACTTCTGTGACTAAGTGGCATTGAGTACTATGAGGAAGTCATTCACATGTTCTATGCAAATCTTCGCTGGGCTAGCAAAAGTAATGATTTGGGAATTCTCATCCCAGGAGTATGCATTTTCATCAATTACCAACTATTCAAGGACATCTTTGGTTGTGAGTTCTCTGATGAGGTCCCCTACATGAACATTAACTGGCCAGATGATTTTAAGGTCACTTTTGAAGAATTCAAAGCCTTCATCTCCGAGGAATCTCTTGAATCCTTTTATTTGGTGCCCCTATCTCTCTGTTTTGAGCAGCACATTCTAGCCCATATTATTTCTACCACCCTGGTCCCCAGAAAAGGCTCTTTTAGTAGCATCTCCAATAAGGATGTCTTCATCTTGTACTGTCTCCTTAAGAAATATAAGATCAACTGGGCTGAGTGGATAACGGAGTACATGATGGATAGTGCTGAAGATTCCAACCATTCTGCCAATCTTCCTTGCAGTTTACTTATCTCTCGGATACTAAGTGAGTCACAGGTAATTCTCTCTGACTTCAAAGCTATAGAAGTTTCTGCCACCTATGAATCCTGCCCCTTTGCAAGTATGGGATATACTCTCATCGACAACCAGTGCCACAAAAAGAACTATGTCAAAGTAAAGGCTAAATCACCTAAGTCAACTAGAATCTCCACAGAATTAGCTACTATGCTCACCAAGGAGATAGATGACATTAAATCCTCACTTCTCTCTCTAACCAACTCTATGCAGGACATACAAGGCACTCTGGCCAAGATTCTTCAGTTTAGCAATGACTCTAGCACGAACCTAGGGAAGTTACACATAGAGATAGAGAACTTCAAGAAGGAGGGTCTGAAGTTAGTGAATAAGCTCATCAAGCAAGTCGACTCTCTGAGCTTGGGGGTTAACTCGTCTAACACTGAACTTGCTATCTCGGTCCAGAACGCTTACTCTACCTTCTCCAAGGACTCTGAAAAGTCCTATAATTCCTTCTGCTGCAATATGATCAACAGCCTTAAGTACTTCCTCAATTGTAACTAGCACCCTTCCCTATCCAATTAAGACAATATTTTTTTGGTTGTATACTATTGGGGATATCTTTCCCCCAGACATCCTTTCCCGTGAGACGTTAATTGCTTGTGCTGCCCTCTCCTTTTTGATTCTGCCAAAGGGGAGAAATAGTATGGTGCTGCCATATTTTAATTATTTATCTATATATCTATTGTCTCTCTATTTGTTGTGTGTTGGCAATGGTGTATTCACTGTATGCATCTATTTTGGACTATCTTGCTTTGTTTAAAAGAAAATAAGTTCAAGGACAGTTGTAGTCGACTTAGCCAAATAAGATTCCTAAAGACAGGGGGAACCTTCTCAGAATCCCCAGTAGTCTAAAGGTAGGGGGAGCCAACTAATCAAACAGGGAAGTGTCAATATAGTAGCCCTAAATGTCATCATCAAAAAAAGGGAGATTGTTAGCATTTGACCTATTTTGATGATTTCATTTATAGGATAATAAAAAAGGAAACCGAAGGAAAGCTCAGCTCTATAGCAAGAAAAAAAGATCACACACAAAATCAAAGGAAGAACGATAGAAGATTTCAACCTCCAAAGGAAGGAATGAAGAAGATTGGTAGATAATGCTAAAGATCATGCCGTTGAAGTAAAGCCAATCAATTAGAAGTTGATTGAAAAACTGAAGAAGGGAAAGAAATTAAGATAAGTGCTGATGGAAGAACTAAAGAAGGAAAGCCATCCAATCTAGATGGATGCATCCCCAATCAAGGATTTTCCCTTTAATATCTTTGATTAGAAGAAATCCCTTGGATCATGTAAACACCAAAATGGCTAGTTTTATACCTCATATATTAGCCTTTTCCTAAACTTAGTATGTTGTACTTTTGAGAAAATAATCTAGACTAAAAAACTCTACTATTCTACTCTACAAAGCATTGTACTCTTGACTATGAACGATTGTAAAGAAGAGAGAAAAAGAGTGAGATTTTCTAGGCTAGGATTTCTTGAGAGGAGTTGAAAAGAAAATCTGATATATGCATCAGACTGAGAGAAACATAGTTTGTAAACACCTTTCATTTGAACCATAAGGGAACCCTACTTACCCTAGTGGATTGGACTAGGCACCATATTGGTGATGCAAACCAGTATACATCCCTGTGTCTTTTAATTTCTTCTTTACTTTTAAGTTTCTATCTCAATCGACTACCTCTTAAACTTAGTCAACTATCAACTAAAATTTCTATTCACCCCCCTCTTGACTATTATTAGCCAGCACAAGAAGGGAGGGGTGTTAGCCTATATTCTTTCAAATTTATGGGTTCATTTAAGATTCTAACAAAGTCATGAAAGAGGCATCTTCCCACATATGTTGATGATTTTTCATGAAAGATTTTGGTACATTTCTTGAATACAAAAGGTGATGGTTTTGAAGAATTCAATGAATAGAAGATTTTGGTTGAGAATTAAATGGTGAGAAAAATCAAGTATCTTTGCATAGAAAATGGATTGACATTTTGCAATAAAGAGTTCATTTTAGTAGGGATCATTGGATCACAAGACATAAAACATTTAGGCATACGTCGCAATAGAATGGAGTTGCCAAGAGGATGAATATAACTCTTCTTGGGAAGGCTCATTGTATGTCCAAAATATTTTGGGCTGAACCAATTCACACTGCTTCTCATATTGTCAATGGATCTCTAGTATCAATGATTGACTTCAAGACTCCAAATGAGGTGTATTTGTAGGGTATGTATATGGAGTAAAAAGGTGCAGGCTTTGGTGTTTGTCTTTACTTAAATTTGTAGTTATCAGACATTTTACCTTTGACAAAAATCCTGTATACTTTATCCATGTAAAGTTTCTATAAAGTCATCAAGAAATGAGGCCAACAAGTGGGTAAAGCTATTGGTGGAGCTCACCAAGGAAAATGATCAAAAGACTCAAATTGATAAGTCAAAAAATATAACAACAACAACAATAACATACCCAGTAGAATACCACAAGTGGAGTCTGGGGAGGGTAGAATGTATGCAAACCTTACCACTACCTCAAGGAGGTAGAGAGGTTGTTTCCTGGGAACCCTCATCTCAAAAATCCTTAAGCAGAATAAACTAGATATGACAAAAAAGGAAGGAAAGGGAATAAAAATAGCAACTAATAACTAAAAGCATATGACAGTGTTTAAACATGATTACATTAACACATAAACAACAGATAGTGACAACATATTATATCAAACACAACTATTGCTACTATGCTACTAGACAACTACCTAACTCTACCAACCAATTAACCTAATACTCTAATTCGCAACCTCCATTTCTTTCTATCTAAGGTCATATCCTCGGTGAGATCAAATTTCACCATATCTTGTCTGATTACCTCCCATCATGAAGAAGGGAATAATTTCCTAAAAGGTCATATCCTCGGTGAGATCAAAAGTTTTGCTATATCTTATCTAATCACTCCCAATACTTTTTTGGTCTACCTCTAACCTTCTGTGTAGCTCCCAAAACCAACCTTTTGCACCTCTTAAAAAGAGCATCGGTACTCCTTCTCTGCACATGTCCAAACCATTGTAGTCTCGCTTTCCTTATCTTATCAGCCACAGGGGCCACTCCTAGATTCTCATGAATGGTCTCATTCCTAACCCTGTCACTCCTAGTGTGACCACATATCCATCTCAATATCCTCAACATTGTGACATGCATCTTCTGAACATGTGCATTTTTAAGTGTACTAATGCATACTCTATGCCTATATGATATCACCATGTAGGAACTGGACCTCCTTTTGATCCTCCTCATCCATATGGCTAGTGCAATTCTTGAAGAAAGCTTTGGTGAGTCCTCTACTCTGAGTACATATCTATATTATTCATGCTATGTTGAGACTTGTTCTTTATGTTGGATACTTACTATTAGTATTATGAGGGTGACCTCGGGATGTGTCTTAGCCCCTCTCCATTCTAAAGTAGAGGTTTTTGTTGGATACTATGTTTATATATACTACGAGCTTGACTTTTCTTAAGCTTTCATGATTATCAAAGACCCCTTAGTCCTATTTTTTCTATTTTTATCAAATGACTCTTATTTTTGTTTAGTTTTGCTTCTGTAACTAAAGATGTGTGCATGTTACAATCAAGAGGCTTGTTTGGGATGTCTTCAGACTTCTCATTCGCCATGTAATGTCTAAGCCATAGGCTTGGGTCATGACAAGCTTGGTATCAGTGCATTAGGTTGTTAATCGTCCTTGAAAATCCAACACACCATATCGATTAGAGTCTTATTCATAATTGTAAAGCGTGCTATAACTATGAATGGGAGGCTATGAGGCGATTTAGAAAATGTTTCACTTTTTCATGATCTATATCATGCTTTCGATGTTAGATAAGGATTTTTCCACATAATGAATACTCTTCGCACTTCTAGGTCATACCACTACACATAGGAAGACCTCGAAGGGCCTGCACACCCGAGGAGGGTCCGGCTCACCAATCCCCTCAAGGAGAAGGGGCTACTCAAGTAGTGTTCCAGAATGCCATCACTATATTGGCACATGCACTAACCCACCAATTGAATCAAGGGGCCCAAGGTCCTCAAGCTCATACTCCAGCCTCAAGAGTGAGGGACTTCATGAGGATGAAGGCTATAATATTCCATGGGTCCAAAGAGGAGGAAGATCCCCAAGAGTTCATCGGTGAGGTGTATAAGATGCTAGCTATTATGGTGGTGGATTTAGAGAAGAAGGCAGAACTAATGGCCTATCAAGTTAAAGGTGTGGCTCAAATTTGGTTTGTTGAATGGAAGTCGAAGAGGGGAAATCACGAAGCTATTCCTTGAGAAGAGTTCAAGGCCGCCTTCCTCAACCAATTCTTCCCTATTAAGTTAATAGAGGCTAAAATGATAGAGTTCATGAATCTTAAGAAAGGCTCCATGAGTGAGTGTGAAGGAGTATGCCCTCAAGTTCAACAAGCTCTCCAAGTATGCTCCTCAATTGGTTACCGAACTCAGATCAAGGATGAACAAGTTTGTGTCAAGGGTATTTGACTTGGTAAATGAAGAGTGTCATACCGTGATGCTTGTAAGTGATATATATGTTTTTGTCTCAACTCATGACATATGCCGAAAAACTTGAGGGGGAAAACTTATGAATAGGAGAAGTGGGGAGTCCAAGAGGGCTCGGTTTGAGTGTCGCCAGCTTCAACAAGGTCACAAATTTCAAAGCTAAGGATCCTCTAGTGCTTTAAACAAGAGGGTTGCTAAGGATTGGATGCCTAACCGATGGCTCCAAGGAGGTGATGAAGGGGTGACTCATTCTAGATGCCCAAAATGTAGGAGGAATCATTGTGGCACATGTTGGAGGAACATGGGTGTATGCTTTGGGTGTGGCGAGATAGGCGACAAAATTGCTAATTGTCCACATGCTCAAACCAAGGAGAAAGGTGGACAACCTCAAGGGAAAAGTTCTCATGTTGATCAAAGGGAACAAGGAGGCCAACAAAAGGGTGCTCTAAGGCAAAATAGGTTCTATGGTCTCCAAGGAAGGCAAGGGGTGGATGAGGTACCCAACGTTACTACCAATATGTTAAAGGTTTTTATTTATGATGTGTATGCATTGATAGATCTAGATGTCACTCTTTCTTTCATTACTCCTTTATTTCCAATAAGCTTTGTATGTGTCCTGAATTGCTGTGTGAACCTTATGAAGTGTCTACCCTTTTACTGAGCCCATTATTGCTAGAAGAGTCTATTAGGATTGTTCCGTGTTCGTATTGCATAAAGTCTTGCCTTGTGATTTTATTGAACTTGACATAGTAGATTTTGATAGTATTCTTGGTATGGATTGGTTACATGAATATCATGCTTCTATTGATCCTAGAACCTATCCAGTTGGATTCAAATTCACTAAGGAGCCCGTACTTGAGTGGGAGAGTTGTAATGTGGTGATATAGAGTAGATTCATTTCTTGTCTTAAAGTAGGCAAAAATTGATTTCTAAGGGTTGCATTTACCATCTCATAAGGGTTAGGGATGTTGAGTCTAAAGTCCTTCCTATTGAGTCGGTTTTGGTGGTCAATGAGTTCTTTGATGTTCTGCCTGATAAGGGGCTAGTCACTTTTCTAAGATTGATCTTTGGTTTGGATATCACTAAGTGAGGGTGAGAGAGTGTGATTTTCCCTAGATGGCTTCTTGAGCTAGGTGTGGGTATTTTGAATTTGCGGTAATGTTTTTTGGCTTGACTAATATAACGACAATATTTATGGATCTCATGAATAAGGTCTTTAAACCCTACCTTGATATGCGTGTGGTGGTCATTATTGATGATATATGGATTTATTCCCATAGTGAAGAAGGACATGTGCATCATTTGAGGGTGGTGTTACAAATTTTGAGGGATGAGAGGTTGAGGAACAAGGATGTAGTATTCCCCAAGGTCCTTTGGAGGAATCAATAAGTTAAAAGTGCCACATGGGAAGCGGAAGTGGACATGAAAGTGATATCCATACCTCTTCCACTCTAATCAAGCCTAAGATAACAAATTAAGTTCTATCTATGATTTCAAGTCTTAAGTTCCATCCCTCATGTCATTTTTGCATGCATTCATGTTCAAGGTAACTAGTTTATAGTGATTTTTGACATTCATGTTGAAACTTTTTGAAAAGGATGTCTAAGTGCATTACATTCATTCATGATTTCATCTCTTACATATGTTTCTTTAACATTCGGGGATGAATATATGTTCCTAAGGGGGAGGTATTGAAATGCCCCTCAAGTGCTTCGGAATGCTCCATAATCATAATTTCCATATATCTCAAAATTCGTGCATGATTTTAGAAATCCAACTTCATGTTAATAATGAGAGGGAAAAATTTAGTGGGAAATGGGTATAACCTATATTTTATTAGACCCGTAGTAAAAAATAATTTTCACTAATTTTTGATTTCCAGAGAGCATCCGTGCCCCAGGCGTGACGCGGCTTAGGCGCGGATCGCTGCTATATTTTTTTCGCATTTGGTTCATATCGTGGACTGGACATAGACTAGTGTAACATTTTCCCTATGTTCCATATTTCCTCCAAGGGCATCAGGGTCATAACCCAATGCCCATTTAAACGTGAAATCTCCCATACTTAACTATTTTTTCAACTCTATAAATAAAAAAAACCCTTTTCAAAACCTCTCCAAGACTTTATCAAATCTCTCATTCAAATTAAAAGGTTTCAAGCTCTATTTTGGAACTCAAGTAACTAATTCAAGCAACAAGATTCCTTCAAGGTTATCTCAAGAAAACCTAAGCTAAAGGTATGTGGGTCTTCATCCATGGGTCTTTTCACCTATGGAGCCCAACCTTCTCTTTTTATGAAAATTGCATGATTTCATGTTGTATTACATATGGGCATCACTTATTATGAATTTCATATGAAATTTATGTTGGGACTTTATCATGTATTGTTGATTATGCATGAATTATCTTTCTAACTTATGCGGTTTCACCTAATCCCGAGTTCGAATCAAGAAGTTATGCTTATTTTCTTAAAGCCCGTCCATGCAGAGTTTTCTATGATCTGGCTAAGTGTGGCTTCATGGGAGGGTTCACGGTCCGTGTGACCTTGTTTGAACTGTGAGACCTTCTCACGGGAACCATGGCCATAAATTTTATTTCACTTCATTAATGCATTGTTTTTTTCTTTTTGTAATTATGGCTACTCCTAAAGCACTTTTATGACTTCCTATATTATCCTAAGACATTCAAATGACCTAAACTCTTCTTCTCTCATTCAAATTCATTCTCATACTTAGAATTATATTCAATCTCTCTCTTAGGGACTCCCTAAGGTGAACAGTAAATGATTGTCTTGAAGCTTATAGAAAGGGTTTTCTTCTTCATCAAATTTCTTCCTGTTTCTTCTTAGTTAACTAAGGTATCTAGGACTGATTCTTGGCCTCTTTAAACCAAGAAGACCCAAACTTTTTTTTTACTCTTTATTTATGGAATTTAATCTTACTTTAATTGTGGGTTTTGAGATAGTTTGATGTATGCTTATGAAAAGCAAAATCCAAAAATTGGCATGTTAATAATTAGCATACCTAGTAAGCACCATGTGGGCCAATGCCATTCAAAACTTCATGGCCAACGGTGGAGAACTCTGGTGTCACGACCCAAACCTAGGGCCTAGACATGACACAACAAATGGAGATCCCAAAGGAACCCCAAACAAGCCTCATAGTGTATCAAACACATATCTTTGGTCACGGAAATATAATAACAATCAATATAGATATAAGTAAGGAAAAATGGGACAAAGGGTAGTCTTTGATAGCATAAAACATAGAAGAGTCAAAGGTCAAAGCATAAGTACATCATTTGTTCCAACAAACACCTCTAAACATAGATTGGAGCGAGGGCCAAGATACTTTCCGGTC
>DF362433.1:6890-25241 GCA_000787875.1 Solanum virginianum | reverse complement strand
CAATCCTGACCTTTAGGTTAATTGCAGATAGCGATCGCTTTCTTATTGGAGCGTGAACATCATCAGAAATTATGGGACCGTTACTAGGGAATATGACTAGGTTTTGACATGATTTCACTATTAGTTAGTTCTAGTGTTAATTTCTAAACATTCTTGTATTTTACTTATGTTTTTGTTTTTGTTGTTTGAATTTATTGCAAGGTGTACTAGGTTGTATTCCCAACACAAGGAGCCAAGGCAATCCCTTAGCTTCGATTAATTTGGAGACCCATCGACTCTTCAGAAGAATGGCTCAAGTGAATGAGGATATTATGGTTGAGGAGGATATAAATATGATGGATGATATGGGAAGAGAGGAGAATCCACCACCACGGGATAACAGGCCATAGCTTAGGGACTTTAATGAAAATGCTAATGGATGGAACCAATATCATTTGAACCCTATGGCCATGGACGTTACTGGTGCGATAGTGTTGCTTCTATTACCGACAGATGCTAAGTTCTTGGTGTCTAGTGGATTACTTCAAATGCTCCAAAACCATAGATTATTCATAGGGCTACCCTTAGAGGATCCCCACCATCATCTCTATAATGTGGTATTTGTTTGCAAGAGTGTCATGGGGACAAAATCTTTCTCTTGATGCCATTGGTTTAAGAGTGTTCCTATTGTCCCTAACTGGGAATGCAGCTATGTGCTTGTCCAAGCTTCCTCCGGGTATAATAACAAGTTGGGCAGAGCTTCAGAGAGTTTTTCTTGAAAGATATTTCCCAAGATCTAAGAAGTTGAAGCTCAAGGATCAAATAAACAACTTTGAGCAATTACTGGGTGATTCTATTAGCATAACATAGGAGAGATTTACCAAATATTTGAGGATGGTCCCTGATCACAAGATTGTTAATGATGCCTTGGTTGAGATTTTCTAATGGGCACTTAATGAGAATAGTCAAGCTTGTGCTAACATAATCATGCGAGGCATGTTTCTTGACCAACCTCTTACATTGATAGCCGCAAGAATGGAGCAAGTGGGTAAAACCAATAGAGTATAGGGTCAACGAGAACAAGGTGCAATAAAGATGTCTTGTGCGGTCAACACCAACAATGAGCAAGGAAAGGTCAATGAAGAGACTATGGAGCAACTTGCTCAACTTTGCACAAGTATGGACTTGGTCTTGAAGCAAAACCAACCAAGTGTCAAAGCAATCACTCACGAACCTCCTAAGGCTCCCATTTATGAAGATCCATTCTTTGATAAAGATGCTTGTTTTGTGAGTAATCAAGCGGTGGGTTTCCAGAATAATCCTCAAGGGTCCACTTTGGACTATTGGAGGCAAGGTTCCAGGAATAAAGGTCGAAACTACAATCGTGATGGTGCCTATAAAGATAATCGAGGTGGTTACTATGAAAGAGAGAGGATGTCGGATGCCGAATGGGGTAGAAGAGATGGTTATAGGAATGGTCCTTATGTGCCGCCCCACAACTGTTATGTCGTGCCAAGCACTTCTAGGCTTGAAGAGATGTTTGACAAGTTGTTGAAGAGAGCTAATCACCAAGATGAGACCTTGAAAGGTATGAAAGCGGATATCTCAAGTATTAACCAAAAATTAGAGTTTAACTCAGTGGCGATTAAGCAACTAGAATAACAATTTTGGCAAGTTTCTTCGCAATTGAACCAACGCCAAAAGGGCACCTTACCAAGTAATATGGTTTAAAATCCTAAAAATGAAGGGCATTGTATGGCAGTCATGACTCGGAGCGGCAAAAGCACTGTTGATTTTCCTATGCTAATGGTTGGAGATGGAAGCCGCAGAAAGAGGGTAAACGAGGAGATTGAGATGCCCAGCACAAACGAGCAACCAAGGAAATATAAAACATTTCTAAGGCCCCCACCACAGTTTCCCCAAAGGCTTGGGAAAAGAAAAGAGGAAGGTAATTTTGAACAATTATTGGCGATGCTTAAGAAGTTGTCAATGGACTTCCCTTTAGTTAAGCCTCTTTAAAGGATGTCGGGTTACGCAAAATAGATGAAAGATCTGGTTAAGAAGAAGCACAAAGTTAGCTAAGACCTCTCCTAAAATTTTTAACATTGTAGTGCCATCACTAGGAAGTCTTTGGTGCAGAAGCATGAAGATCTGGGTGCATTCACCATACCATGCACAGTTGGGGAACTTACATTTGCTAGATCACTATGTAACTTGGGAGCCAGCATCAATTTGATGCCTCTTTCCATATTTAGAAAATTTGGTTTAGGCAGCCTTGTTCCTACAAAGCTACAATTATTGATGGCAGATAGAACAATCAAAAAGCCTGTGGGGATACGTTATGATGTGTTAGTCAAGGTAGACAAATTTATATTTCTCATAGATTTTGCTATACTTGACTGTAGGTTAATTTTGCAGTTCCTATCATCTTGGGGAGACCCTTCTTAGCCACAGGGAGAGCATTGGTTGATATGGAGAAGAGTCTGCTTACCTTGAGATTTGGTGAAGAGGCAATTTTGTTTTAAGTGGGCCAACCAGATAGAAGGAGTTGTGAGTTTTAAGTTGTCACAATGATTAAAATGAGTGAGGATGATGAAGTGGAGATCCCGATTGAGTTGACGCTAGGAGTTTAACCTTTGGCAGCGGTGTTGATGAATTTCGATGGTGACCACATACCTGATTATAAAGAAATTATGAATGCTCTTGGGGTGTCATTTGGGCCTAGGTGATAAGCCAGATTAGAGTTAGACTTGTGCAACAGGGAAACGTCACCGACAAAGCCTTCTGTAGAAGTCCCACCAGAGTTAGAGTGAAAGGCACTACCAAGACATCTAAAATACATATACTTGGGAAAGAATAGTACCTTGTCTATCATAATTGTAGATGATTTAAACAAAGCCCAAACAGAGGCCCTCGTCTTCATTCTTAAGCAATTCAAAAGGGCTATTGGGTGGACAATTGCAAACATCATTAGCATACCTCCTGGAATATGTACTCATAAGATTTAATTGGTCAAGGATTACAAGCCCATCATCAAGTATCAAAGATGATTGAACCCCCTGATGTAAGAGATTGTGCGAAAAGAAATCATCAAGTGGTTGGACGCAGGAGTAATCTACCCAATCATCGATAGTCAATGGATCAGTCCAGTGTAATGTTTTCCAAAAAAGGGGAGGTATCACAGTGGTGCCTAATGCAAAAAATAAGTTGATTCATATGAGACCAGTCACTGGGTAGAGAGTGTGTATGGATTACAAGAAACTCAATGCTTCTATCGAGAAAGATTATTTTCCTATGCCATTCATGGATCAAATGCTTGACAGACTAGTAGAAAACGGATAGTATTACTTTTTTGACGGATATTCCGGGTATGATCAAATTATTTTTGTGTCTAAAGATCAAGAAAAGACAACTTTCACATGCCTATATGGTACTTTTGCATTTAAGAGAATGTTGTTTGGATTTTGTAACGCTCCAGCCACGTTTCAAAGATGCATGATGTCTATTTTCTCAAACATGGTTGAAATCACTATTAAGGTGTTCATGGATGATTTTTGTGTTGTTGACTAGTCTTTTGAAGAATGCTTGTTACATTTGCATGATGTGTTGTAGAGGTGTGTTGAGAGCCTTTTGGTGCTGAACTGGGAGAAATATCATTTTATGGTCACAAAAGGAATAATGCTTGGTCATAGAATTTCAGGCAAGGGAATCAAGGTGGATAAAGCGAAATTTGAGGTTATCAAGAAATTGCCACCGCTAATTTCAGTAAAAGGTATCAGGAGCTTTCTAGGCCACGCAGAATTCTACCATCACTTCATAAAGGACTTCTCCAAGATCTCACAACCCTTGTGCAAACTGTTGGAGAAAAATGCCAAGTTTGTATTTGATGATGCATGCATGCAAGCCTTCAAAGAATTGAAAAGAAGGTCGACTTTGGCCCCCATTATTGTGGCTCCAGATTAGTCATAACTATTTGAGTTAATGTGTGATGTAAGTAGGGTTGTGCTAGGTGTGGTGTTGGGGCAGCGAAGGGAGAGAATTATACATCTGATCGATTATACTAGCAAAGCACTAAATGTGGCCCAGAAAAATTATACAGTCATCGAATAAGAATTGCTTGCCTTAGTCTTTGCCTTTGAGAAATTTTACTCCTACTTGTTGCGAGCTAAGGTGATCGTGCACACAGACCATGCAGCGCTCAAATATCTAATATCTTAAAAGGATGCAAAACCAAGATTGATTAGATAGGTACTCCTCTTGCAAGAATTCAATTTTGATGTTATCGACAGAATTGCATCAGAAAATCAGGTAGCTGATCACCTTTCCAGATTGGAAGATGAAGCTATGGTCAAGTTTGATGATGGACTTGACATCAAAGATTCATTCCCCAATGATAGAGTTTTGTGGCCTTACATGACCTTATACCATGGTTTGCTGACTTGACATCAATGATTTATTCCCCGATGAGAGAGTTTTGTGGCCTTACATGACCTTATACCATGGTTTGCTGACTATGTCAACTACTTATTGAGTGATATAGTGCCTCCTGATATGAATACCCATCAGCATCACAAGTTTATGCATGATGTAAAGAAGTTCTTTTAGGATGAGCCATATTTATTTCGCATTTGTGCAGATGGAATCATCTGTAGATGTGTGTTAGAAGTGGAAATGATGAGTATTCTTGAAGCATGCCATTCTTCATTGGTAGATGGTCATCATAGTAGAGCTCAAACTGGTTACAAAGTGTTACAGTGTGGCTACTATTGGTCATCTATACATCAAGATGCCTATGATTATGTCAAGTTGTGTGATAGATGTCAATGAGAGGGCGGGGTCTCGCAAAGGCATGAACTTCCTCTAAATCCGATTTTAGTGATAGTACTATTCGATGTTTGGGCCATTGACTTTATGGGACCCTTTGTCAGCTTTCATGGTAATAAGTACATTCTGGTTGCAGTTAATTATGTCTTCAAATGGGTAGAGGTCGTAGCACTTCTGAACAATGAGG
Source organism: Solanum virginianum (assembly GCA_000787875.1). NCBI lineage: Eukaryota > Viridiplantae > Streptophyta > Magnoliopsida > Solanales > Solanaceae > Solanum > Solanum virginianum. Next base: position 20,251 of record DF362433.1, on the reverse strand, counting down.
GTAAAAGTGTTATCGAGTTTCTCCGAAGAAATATTTTCTCCAAGTTTGGTACACCTCGGTCAATTATCAGTGATGGAGGTTCTCATTTTTGCAATTGACTGTTCAAAGCTCTCCTTGAAAGATACGGTGTAAAGCACCGAGTAGAAACCCCATACCATCCCCAAACAAGTGGGCAAGTAGAAGTATCAAATAGGGAAATCAAGCAAATCCTATCCAAAATGATTAATTTAAATCGCACTGACTGGTCAAGAAAGTTGGATGATGCTTTATGGGCCTACTGCACAGCTTTCAAAACCCCAATTGGAATGTCCTCTTATCGATTGATGTTTGGGAAACTTATCACCTGTTAGTTGAACTTAAGCACAAGGCACTATGGGCACTAAAGAAGCTGAATCTAGACCGGAATGAAGCAGCAACATCTAGATTGATACAAGTAAATGAACTCAACAAGTTTAGGTTGTGAGCATATGAAAGCTCTGCATTGTACAAGCAAAGGATGAAAGTTCAGCATGATCACCGAATTGAGAACCGGCAATTTGCTCCAAGAGACATGGTGTTGCTTTATAACTCTAGGTTGAAGTGGTTTCCCGGGAAACTCAGATCCAAGTGCATGGGACCTTTCAGGGTGGTACGCATTTTAGTTATGGGGCCATCAAGTTAGAAAGCTAGGATGGTAAAATTTTCAAGGTCAACGGTCAGAAGGTCAAATTGTACATGGAGGCACGGAAGAAATCAAGATAGTGGAAGACTGGGACCTTGAAGAGGCATGAGCACAAAAACTTCCTATCGTGCGGCGATAATAAATCAGGAGCTTCGTGGGAGGCAACCCAAGGTATGCCCCTTGTAGCTCTTCTATTTGTATTTACTTTGAGGATAAAGTATTCTATTTTGGTGAGGTGTGGGAAGTTATGGATTAAGGTGAAGTCTGAGTAACCTATTTTTAATCCCAAGGTTTTCTTGTCGTGATTCTTTTTCCTTGTGGATGTTTAATTTATTGTTAAAATGGCATGTTTAGGTAGTGTAGATAATGTGAAAGTTCATAGTAGTGTTATCTGTTGGCATATACATAGTCTTTAAAACTTTTTGAAATATTTGAAAAATTAGGTACCCTCAAAATTTTTGAGATTATGATTGTGCCTAAATGACCTACCAAATGACTGAGTGAATCCCTTGTTCCAAATTTTTGAGCTTCTCATGTACTCATTCTTTCTTGACACCTTACTAGCTTAACCTTGTTTGATGAAATACCTTGGTATCGACCCTGGTCTATCCTTGAACATGTGAACCTTAATTGAGGCTAAAAGCCTAAGTTGAGGGTGGCTACAAATTGTGGCCCTGGTTTCGGGAATAGATATTATGTACTTCACCTCAGGATAAAAGCCTAAGTTAAGGGTGACCCTTATTGTGGTAAAGTAATAACAATGAGGTAGTTAGTTGGAAAATAAAGAAATGAAAAATCATGAGCCCAGGGAGAAAAAAAAAGATTAAAAGTGCCTTGAGTTGAGAAAAAGTAGTAAGAATTGAGTTTAGAAATATGACACAGCTGAAAATAGAAAGAAAGCACTAGGGAAAAGCTTAAAACAGGAGAATAAGGGTGGATTTAGTGAAAATGGTTGGGTTATGAAAGCAAAAGTGTTGGTAAACATGGTTCAAGGATAGCTTTTAGTCACAACTTACCTAAAATGTTGTACCAAAGCCCCCTGAACCTATGTTACAAACCCTTAAGTCCTAAAGTGATCCAAATCCACTCTGTCGCCAAGTCGAAAGATGAGTATAGAGGCAAGCCTATGGTGTTAGTCAGTGTGCATGAATTTCAATTGTGAGGGTTAGAATGCTTCCTCGGTCCCTGAATTCTAAATGCTTCTTGAGTGAGTAAGAGGGACTTCTTTTCTGTAAGTGCATTTGCACTACTTGATTAACATATGGCTACACCAGTGATTATGGATGGTTAATGCTCCTTAACTTATCATAGTTGGGTTGCCAGATTCATCATCATATTTTTGTTGTGCTTAGTAGCTTTACAATCTAGTTTTGAAAATGTTGTTTGTGTATCTGGATTAGATTGAATAATGTATATGCCTTGGTGTAGCTGCTATGTATTTCTCATTGTCTGCATAGATTAAGTCGTCGCTTGAGGACAAGCAAGGATTCTAAGTTGAGGGGGTTGATGTGCTGTCAAAATACAACATATTTGATGCCTAAAATAAGGGATTTTATGAGTTCTTGATGTGACTTTTTAGTTGAGGGTGTTGATGTGCTGTCAAAATACAACATATTTGATGCCTAAAATAAGGGATTTTATGAGTTCTTGATGTGACTTTTTATGGTGTTTATGTTGTTCTTGTAGAAAAGTTAGGTTGGCATAATTTTGGAGAAAAATTGTAGATTTTGCTAAAGCATAGGACATACGAGTTCACCTATGAGTCGTAGCCCAAGCTACGAGTCATAGGATGCTATCGTAGCAAGAAATTAAGACCAAAAATCAAGAATCTGCTAAGTGGAGGTCAACCCTACAAGGCTACCCTACGAGTCATAGGTCTGACTACGACTCATATAGGTGTACTCATAGCAGGAATAAGAGAGCTAAAACTTTAGACAAAAAATTGAAAGCCTAGACTACGAGAGAAGCATATGAATCGTAGCCGTACCAGTTGAGTCCAAGATGCTAAGAACCTAATATGAGACCACGACTATGACTCATAGGTCACCCTATGAGTCGTACATGTGAGGCATACCAGCTGCCAACTTTCTTTTTTGTGTAACATTTAGGGTTATTTTGTAAACATAATAAATACTTTAAGTTAGGATTTTGTTAAGGAGATTCGAAATTGAGAAGAAAACATCATCTTTGAATATACTCTCAAGGCAACTTTTAGGTTTTTAGCTTAGTTTGTCATTTTCTCTTGGAAAACCCAATTTTGGGAATTGCAAATCTTGTTTTGTGCTTATTATCAATCTATCAAGCTTGTGGTTTGCAACTTGAAAATATATGACAGTATTCAATTGATGTGTTCTCATCTAATCAACCAAACCAGACCAAGGAGAGGTTGACTGGGACAATAGGTAACATTTAGTTGGCATGCCATGGTTGTCGACCAAGCGCCATGGTAAAATTCGACCTTCACCTTTACAAGAGGGCTAGAAGAACCTAAGTTACCATTCTACATATGAATCTCTAATTGTAGTTATGTTATCTAGGTTAATCGAAGGTTAATGAAATTATAAGTATGCATGTTCCCTTTTTGAATTATTTATGCATGGGTGATTACACTATGGACTTATTTATGTTTTCACTTCAATTTCATACTATAAATATTGATTTTAGATTGGGTCTTAATTACCCATGTCATTTCCTCATTGTTCATAACATATGCATTCATATACATAGATTATTTTGAGAAATTATGTTATGGGTTAAGCCCAATTATGTTCTACGATATGATTTTGATAAGATGTTGATCATGACAATATTGTGATCACATATATATATCTTTGGTTTTGGCTCTTTGAGTATTTTGGGTGCTTGCACCATTTTATATATGAATGGGCTATTTCTATGCATGAGTTTATAGATTCATGAAATTATGTCTTGGCCTTTAAGACTAAGAATACATTGAAATTATATTTTGGCCTTTAAGCCTAAGAATACATTGAAATGATTTGGAAAATAACTATCGCCTCTTAACATTTCCGATCGTTTTGGTAGACGGCGATGGATGATTTTTGAATTTTCCATATATAGAGCCAGAAATGGATCGCCTCTCAAATCGGGTTATAAGGACTATAAAGACCATTCTTTTGAGTCAAAACGAATTGTTTTTAATACATATTTATTTCGAGCTAATAGTGAGTCAAACTCAATAGAATTTGATCAATCTTATTTTCTGTCGTTAAGGTTGAGAAATGCACAAATGGATTCTTTTCATAACCCCAATCTCATAATTTAATTATCCATGACTATTTAGTTTTACGTCAACCAATATGTGGAGTATGTAAAATCTGAATTATTGATACGGGCCTTTCAATTTAAGTAGAAAATTCTCTTTCTTCCTCCTTCAATTGAAATTGAGATTTTTGTCTATCCTCCGATTTTATTTTGCAAAATTTGAATTCGGTCATTGATAAACAATTTGTTGGGCATCAAGGGGAACATTTCTAATTCTTAATTCTAAATCCGATAAGGGGCTTTGTAAAACCCCAAAGAAGCCGAGCTACAAGAAAAATTCCTGCCGCTAGCAAACTTTATTTCATTCCAAAAATGACTGAATTTCTCGGGCCTATATGACATGATCGATCAATAGATCCACCTTTGTTATATATTCCATTATCGCCATGGAGGAAAAATTAGATTTGCTATCCTCTTGCTTAACAGGAAAAGATTTGATTTCCATTGGAGATTAGGATAGATGGACTTTCTAGCCGGCGACTAAAGTCCCAATGAATGGCGGTCGGGGGAGTTCAGCCTATCTTAATAAAGTATATGATTATATATATTATAAGTATTCTTGTAGGATGATGACTTAGTATCGATGGATTGAGGGGGTGCTCTCTGTCCTTGAACTAATTGCCTAGCATAGGGTCCTTTTTGAAATGGGATATGTTCCCGTAAGAAAAGATGCCTCTGAAATGGGATGTGTTCCCGTAAGGAGAAGAAATGATTTGATTTGATTTGTGATTTGTGGAAATCTGATCTAAAATGGGATGTGTTCTCGTAAGGGAGGTTGCTTCATACAAAATGGGATGTATTCCCGTAAGGTAAAGTATGATTTACCTTTGACAAGTAGACCACCTCTTTACCGGTAAGGAATATTCATCGGGATTCCAAGTAATAGCTCGCTTGGTCTTACTCATGCCGATTAAGGTCACATCTCCACTATAATTATGAGCATTATTTGCATTTCATGGATCATGAATTTCATGACATCTTGTTATATTTGCATTCCTTGTTATATATCTCTTTCGATAGCATGTGCCCTTGTCATCTAGCATTGATATGCAGGTTTTTGTAAGTTATATGCATTGCACCCCGCAAACTTAGTACATTCAAATGTACTAACGCATACTCTTGACGACATGATTTTTTTCCATTTAGGGACCGGGGACCTTGATCATCCATCGTTCGACGCTTAGCTTGGATTCTAGTTTTGCTTGTAGTGGTGAGTCCTATCTTTCAAGGACAAACCACCACCCATCTATCTATGTTACCTCTTCATCTTTGTACTTGAGGGTGAGCTCAGGGTATGCCTCGGCCCCTGACCCATCTATGTAGAGGCATTGTTGGACACCTTCTAACCCTCTTTACGATATATGCTATGAGTTATGGTTAAGTCTATATTATTTATTTGGTTATCTTTAAGTACCAATATGCGACTTGCTCTTATGTTGATGGAAAGATCCTAAGTCCCGAATTGCCCCCATAGCGTGAGTCCTACTTTTCCGTCCCTTAGAACTATGTGTTGATTGCTGATTATGCTTAATTGATGATGCGAGTTTTGGTATCTTGAGGCTTGTTTGGGGACTATTGGGTTCCCATACGCTGTGTCACATCTAGGCCCTAGGTCCAGATCGTGACAAAAGTACATAATTGTAAAATCTAAACTCAGAACTCAACAAACTAATTAAATAAGAAGTCACATTGTTAATAAGTTTTTATCTAAGAGGAAGCAAGAACAATTTCTAAGTGAAATATAGCTATATGCCTAATTTCTAAGTACCTGCAATATAGTTGATTGATCTTGAAAATTATGTAAAGGTAATGATTTATTGCATAAACACAAAAGAACAAAGGGTAAACTAGCCTAGCATCACAGCAAACAACTGCTTCAATCCCCACAAAAGAGCAAAAAAGTAAGTCATCCAATAGAAGCATCAAAAGATTGCAAAATACAATATCCAGTGACAGTAGCAAAAGAGTGTTCCAAATGATATCCAATAGCAGCAGCAAAAATGATTTGAAAAGATCATGTGCTCGTAAATGAGTTTATAAAATTAAATTCAAGTAAAACATTATCCAAATTAAAAAAAATGATTATAGAACCAGTGAATTTATGAAGGATAAGCATTAATATACCACAAGTTATCAACTCCTTCGGGTAGGGATAAGATTGGGACAGTGGTCAGCCTGGTTTTCAACTCATAGAAACTCTTCTCACAAGCTTTTGAACTATTATAAATCTGAAAGTGGTAAATAATGTTCCACACTTTTCGATTTTATAAGATTTTGGTAAAGGTTTAATGAAAAAATAGTTTCACTTCTATTATTGTTGTTGACCAACCTAGCTGGTAGTAATTGTCTGAACAAGTTTCTCAAAGGGAAAAATAGTCATAGATGCTGAGGATGACATAACATACATCATCAGTTGCACGATCAACCATCTTTGTATTGTAATCACTCAATTATTACTTGAATTTGGACAATGAAACTAGTGAAAATAATTAGTTGCTAGTATGATTGCTGTGCAGAAACAAAATTTCTTGAAAATTCTCTTTACCCTTGTGAATGTTAGTTACATTTTCACCTTTTTGCTTTGTCCATCTTTGATTTCTTTCTCTTTGGTTCTTTCGTTTCGATAAGATAATTCAGATGACAGAACTTGCGACTACTCTTATTCTACAAAGTGTTCTCATAGCAAAATATTTGAACTTAAATCCAATGATTATTTAGTACACTTTTGGTTCATTGTTAGAGAATGGGTTTAATTTTTAATCACAATTCCTATCTTCATCAAGTATAGAGGTTTTGATTGATGTTGGTTTGAAGAAAAGGTGCATGCCTGATAGTTATGGAGAATAGGTGACTGATGCATTCAGACACCTTCTCAAAATCTGATAAGGGCCAATATATCATAGACTAAGTTTCTCCTTTTTCCCAAATCTCATAACCCCTTTCATCAGTGATACCTTCAGGTACACCCAGTCACCTACTTTAAATTCCAAATCTCTCCTCCTAACATCAGTGTAAGACTTTTGCCGACTCTGGGCTATTTTTAGCCTTTCCTGGATAACCTTCACCTTATCTATAACCTGATGGACTAGATCCGGCCCTATTAATCCTACCTCACCCAATGAGTGATCTACACCTTCTCCCATAAAGGGCCTCATATGCAGCCATCTGTATGCTAGCCTGGAAGTTGTTATTGTATAATAACTCAATCAACGGTAAGTGATCATCCCAGTTACCTTTAAAGTCTATCACACATGCCCTCAACATGTCTTCAAATGTCTATATGGTTCATTTCGCTTGCCTGTCTGTCTGTGGATGAAAAGTTGTATTGAGATTTACCTTTGTGCTAAATCCTTTTTGAAAGGACTTCCAGAACTGTGTTGTGAACTGAGCTCCTCTATATAAAATGATGGATATAGGGACCTCATGCAGCCTAACAATCTCATTAAGATAAAGTCTGGCATAGTCCTCAGTTGTGTCAGTCGTCTTGATAGGTATAAAGTGGGTTGACTTGGTCATTCTATCTACTATAACCCATATTAAATCATGCTATCTATAGGATCGAGGTAAATATTTTATAAAGTCCATGTTAATCATCTTCCACTTCCATTTTGGAATTTCAATGTTTTGGGCCACACCACAAGGCCTCTGGTCCTCTACCTTAACTTGCTGGCAATCCGGGCATCTAGACACGAACTCTATAATGTCCTTCTTCATGCTACCCCACAATAGACTTTTTGCAAATCTCTATACATCTTTGTTGCACTAGGGTGGATAGAGTACTTAGCATTGTGAGCCTCAGCTAAGAGCCTATCTCTAAGGACGTCAACACTTGACACACACAACCTGCCTTGGTACCTCAAGACTCCATCTCCCCCTTTTGCATATAGATCTCTAAGGTCGTCAACACTTGACACACACAACCTGCCTTGGTACCTCAAGACTCCATCTCCCCCTTTTGTATATTAATACTTAACATCTTCTTTCAACTGAAAGAGGATAGGATCCATGTCTTGCTTTTCTTTCACCTCCACCACTAAGGATGACTCTGCCCTATTTCTGATAATGGCACCACCTTCATCGGAACCTTCAATCTGCACCCCCAAACGGGCTAATCTGCGCACCTCTTTAGCTAATTCTTTCTTTCTATCCTTGATGTGAGCCGTGCTTCCTATGGTCGACCTGTTAAGAGCATCAGCAACTACATTAGCTTTACCTGGGTGATAGAGGATGCTCATGTCATAGTCTTTCAGAAGCTCCAACCACCTTCTCTGCCTCAAATTCAACTCCTTTTGGTTGAATACATACTGCAAACTCTTGTGGTCTATGAATACATCCACGTGCCCACCATAAAGATGGTGTCTCCAGATCTTTAAAGCAAACACCACAATAGCTAGCTCAAGATCATGAGTTGGGTAGTTCTTCTCATGAGTCTTAAGTTGTCTGGAGGCATATGTTATCACCTTGCCTCTCTGCATCAATACGCATCCCAACCTAACTCTGGAAGCATCATAATATACCACAAGTTATCAACTCCTTCGGGTAGGGATAAGATTGGGACAGTGGTCAGCCTGGTTTTCAACTCATAGAAACTCTTCTCACAAGCTTTTGACCATTCAAACTTAACCTTCTTCTGAGTGAGTTTAGTCAAAGGAGCTGAGATGGAAGAAAATCCCTCTGCGAACTATCTATAGTACCCCGCCAAGCCCAAGAAACTCCTTCTCTTTGTTGGAGTTATGGGCCTTGGCCAATTCTTCACTGCCCAAATCTTTTGGGAATCACTCTATATACCTTCACCAGACACAATATGCCCCAGAAATGCCACAAATGCACGCCAAAACTCATATTTAGAAAATTTTGCGTAAAGCTGTTGATCCTTAAGGGTCTGAAGGACGATTCTAAGATGGTTAGCATGTTCTTCCTTGTTACGGAAATAGATCAAAATGTCATCTATGAACACAATAACAAACATATCTAGGTATGGCCTCAACACCCTGTTCATAAGGTCCATGAAAGCTGCTGGAGCATTCGTCAGCCCAAATGACATGACTAAAAACTCATAATGACCATAGCGGGTTCTGAAAGCTATTTTAGGAATGTCTCTCTCTCTAACTTTAAGTCGATGGTACCCAGATCTGAGATCTATTTTGGAGAAATAAGTAGCACTCTGAAGTTGATCGAATAGGTCATCAATCCTGGGTAGAGGATACTTGTTCCTTATGGTGACCTTATTAAACTGACGGTAATCTATGCACATTCGAAGAGAACCATCCTTCTTATGCACAAAGAGAACTGGAGCACCCCAAGGTAAGATGCTTGGTCTAATAAAACCTTTATCTAAGAGATCTTTCAACTGTGACTTCAACTCTTTTAGCTCCGAAGGGGCCATACGATATGGAGGAATAGATATAGGCTGAGTGTTTGGGTGGATATCTATTCTAAAGTCTATCTCCCTGTCAGGAGGGACTTCGAGTTAATCCTCAGGAAAGACTTCTGGGAACTCATTCACAACTGGGATAGACTGAAGGGGTAGTGCCTCAGTACGCGAATCCTAAACTCTGACTAAGTGGTATATTCACCCTTTAGAAATTAACATTCTGGCTTTGAGATATGAGACAAACTGACCCTTAGGTAAAACTGAGCTACCTTTCCATTCTAGGACTGGTTCATTTGGAAACTGAAACTTGACTACTCTGGTTCTGCAATCTATGGAAGCATAAGCAGCATGTAGCCGGTCCATGCCTTGGATGACATCAAAATCTACCATGTCTAATTCAACCAAATCAGCTATGATTTCCTTATGATAAACTGCTACTGGGCAGCCCCTATAAATTCTTTGGGCTAAAATAGACTCTCCAATAGGGGTGGAAACACTGAAAGACTCAAGAAGACATTCTGGACTGACCCTAAACGTCATGGCTACATAGGGAGTCACAAATAACAATGTAGCACCTGGGTCTAACAATGCATAGACATTATAAGTAAAGATTTTGAGCATACCGATAACCACATCTGGTGAGTTCTCCTGTTGCTATCTGGTGGTCATGGCATATAAGCAGTTTGTGCCCCCGCCTGCTCCTGATATAGTACCCCTCTGAATTGGCTTACCTTGCGGTACTGAAGAAATTGATTGCGATATGTTATCTCTCAAGTTCTTCCTCCCCATAGGATAATCCTTCAAGAATTATCCCACCTAATCACATTTGAAGCAACTATTCGTGCCCATAAGGAACTCTTCCGGATGAGACCTGCTACATTTACCGCAAATAGGATAACGATTCGATCTTAGAGCTATGTTACCCTGTGACTGGCTGCCCGAGAACCTACAATTCTGCGATCCCTGCTCATTTCTGACCCTTGGTGCAGGTGCACTAGCAGATAAAGGTATCAATCGGGATATCTTAGGCTGAAAGGATGAGTGATTTCCACCTCCAACCCCTCTATTACCTGTATCCTAGCCTGATGTCTTGACCCTCTTACTGCTGAACTCTTCCCTATCCTGCATTTTCTCCTCCTCTACCTACTGCACATAAGTCATCAAATAGGTTATGTCCATATCCCCAATCAGCATAGCATTCCCGCCCTCCCTCTTAGTCATTCGAAAGAGCCCTTAGTATGCATGTCTGCCACCATAGCTAGAGCATAACAGGACAGCTGAGTAAACTCGAGGCTGTACTCCAATACACTCATATTCTCCTGTTTCAGGTTCAGAAATTCCTTGACCATAGCCTACCTCATCTCTCTGGGAAAGTACTGTCCTAGAAAGGCCTCCTCAAACACTGCCCAACTCAAAGCTGGCGCCCCTCCTGCCCTACCTCCTTTCCACTGATCAAACCAGAGTCTAGCTACTCCCTTGAGCTGGAAGGCAGCCAACTCCACCTGCTCAGTATCACAAATATGCATAACCTGGAACACTTTTTGGAGCTCCTCAATAAAATTCTCAGGATCCTCCTTCACATTAGACCCCGTGAATTCTGGTGGGTTCGTTCTCAGAAACTTCCAAACCCTGGCGGTATTCGACCTGTCATTCCTACCATATCCCTGGCGACCTCCCTAAGTTGTGACCTCCTAAGCCAGAGTCTGTATGGCCTGGCGGAGCTCATCATTGGAGATATCCACTTGTTGCAGCTGCTCAACAGGCACAGTTGGACCTCTAGGTCCCTCGAGAACTGGCCAGGCTAGTTTGTATTTCTCCTGGCTAGGCGTCCTTTGCCCGTTACTGGTCCATCAGCTCTACATGGAGACATGTTCTGAAAAAGAAGGAGCAAACACACGAGTTAGATGGGAACTAATAAAGGTAAACTTTGAAGCACGAGGGGGGAAATAACAAATGATAGTGACCCTTCCTAATGCCCTATAGCCTCTCTATTATAGATGTAGTGCACTTCATACCCATAATATGGACTCTATTATACATGGTTCTATAGACTCCCTAGGACTCTTGAACTCTGTGCTCCGATACTAAGGTTGTCACGCCCTGAGCCTACACCCTAAGTGTAATTGGCACTTAGAACCATTGTTGGTCCCAAGCTAACCACTTGGTATAGCTACTTACTCAGTGGAATACTTCGTTCATGGTAGAAAGACTTTAAATAACAAGCTAAAACTTCTAAACTGTCTGAATAAAACTGGAATGAGGAGTATCTCCACAATAACTGAAATAACAATAACTGAAGTATTTAACCCATTGTCTATGGAACCTCTAACTAGAATAGTGTGAAAGGGCTACCGGGACAGGCTCCAAAGTAGCCAGAACTGAATGAAATGCTGAAAGAAACATGGATAACTTCAAGAGCCTCTGATGAGAAGAGAGTTCACCGATGACCGGATATTGTCTGGTCCTCAATGAAGCGGCTGCTGAGGGACTCTGTCACCTGTGTCTGCATCATAAAACGATGCAGGTTCTAAGGACATCAGTACGTGGAATGTATGGTATGTAAGATAGCCAAAATAGGAACTCAGGGTTGTGCAACATTTCAAAGTACATAATCATAGCTCGAAATAGAATAACGTAAGTGATAAATTCTTTATATGTTGAAAATAAACATGTTGAAAATCTATATGAAAATATAACTTGCTTTAACTTGGGGAGTTTCTCTAACTGACAACCATCACTATGAGCTTCGTGGTGATACAGTGTCTTGCCTACGCTGCCAAAGTAGTCCTGTACTTTCTCACAACCACCACTATGAGTTTTGTGATCATACAACGTCTTGCCCACGCTGTCAGAGCCGTCATATACTTTGCCGGGGTAGGGGACGAAAGACTAGGGGAGTGGATCCATCCCAAAACTGGGCCATCTCAGTGGCAAGTGAGGAGTTTTACCTTGGTATAATCCTATCCTACATTATTTACGTAGTTTATGAGTTCAAGTTATTAATTCTACTCTCACTCATATCGGTGTTCAATACTACTCCCAAAATAACTTATATATAGCTCATATCTTAAAGAAACAAAGCTTCTCATTAAATCTTTAGTCTTTCGGGGACTTGGCCCAACTTAGCTGTTTAACTTTCTCATCTGCACTTTTTAGCTCAACTGCCTCTAGTATCTTTTCAAGTAATTTAAAACATGCTGGGTTACTCAGCTAAAGTGCAAAAGCAATTCTCAAAAGTACTTCATAAACTTAGCTCAAATTGTGCATATGCTAGTTTTTTTCTTTTCTTGGAATAGATACAGGATTCTCAAGAATGTATCAATAACAGTAAATCTTGTTCAATAATGTAACTTCATCCTAAAAATCAGTAAAAGGCATGATTCTGTATCAAGAAGGATGCATGAACCCACATTTGGGTGAAATTAACTAATACTAGAAGAAATCTTGACTTCACTTTGAAAACATAATCTTAGGTAGAAACTAGGGATTTGAGATACTAAAACATTAACAAAATAATCTTTGGAGGGCCTTACATACCTAAGGAATGAGTTCTTGGAAGAACTTTGGGAAGAATTCCTGAAAGTCCTAACCAGTTCTTGATTTTTACGCTTGAGTTTGTTGAACTTATTCTAACGTTTGTGAAAGTAAAGGCATTTTTATGAGTTAATCGGGTGAAAACCGACTTCTTAAGGTTAAGGGAGGGTGGGAAAGGTCGAACTACCCCTTCTTAAACAAAAAAAAAAGTTGTTGCCTAATACAATATGTCCGCGTCGCGCCAAGGGCGCGGACATGTGTATTTCGCTTAATACAACATGTTCGCGTCGAGCCTGGGGCGCAGACATGTGTATTTTCGCCTTTTTCACTAAAACAACCTCCCGTCAAAACTTGAAGAAAATTTCTAAGTGTGGCTCCGCGTCCCAGGCGTGTCACACCCTGGGAGCGAAAACTTCACTGTCCAAATTTAATTAGTGAAAATTTTAATTCACCTCGGTTGCTCTAAAATCGAGTCGAGATTATTTTCCCACTTAATTTTTTACGTCG
>DF362434.1:10683-35998 GCA_000787875.1 Solanum virginianum | reverse complement strand
CTCAGATTGGCTTTTAATCCAATTTAGCCAACAAAAGAAGAAAGTTTGCCTTTAATTGCCAGCCGCAAGGCGCCGACTGTGCGTCTTAGCAATGTCCATCACCTAACTGCTTTATTAAGTTATCGTTATGAGGCCCATGGTCTTAATGTTTATAGAACAAAGAGTTGTCACTAAACTGATGCATTCTATCCTGAGAAAAAAAAGAAGAAAAAGCTGGTAGCATTTTGGTATAGTGACAAAGGCACTAATTCTGTTTCCCAGCAAGGATCAGTCAATAACTGTTTTCTTAAGTTAAATTTATAATGGTCATTGACTCAGTGTTGGAGAGGTTGTACTACATAATAAATAGAGCTGGGAAAACAATTGATAAAGAATGAATATGGAAGTATTGATGATGTAGGAAATTAGAAATTTAGCTAAAAAGCTTCTTTTTTTTTTTTTACTGAAAATAACTGAATTCTAGCTTGATAAAAAAGTTTAAAATGATTTTTGAAATTAGTTGAATTTTTTTAACTTGAGGGGGAGCCTTTGTGCCAGCTAGAGTTGTTGTTGTGTAACCAGCAGGTCATGGGATTGGCCTTGAATGCAGCCTCTTGCAGAAATGTAAGCCAAGGCTACGTAAAAATTGATCCAATGTGGTCTGGTGTTTCCTCAGGATCTTCTGTGCGAGAGCTTAATGCACCAGGCTGCCCTTTGTTGACCTTGATTAGCTTCAAATATTTCATTAGATTGCACTGTTTCGTCAATTCATTTTCTCATATAATTTTGTTCCTGTTTAAAGATACTTTCCTACATGATATACTTTTTTTCCATCTCCTGCTTTTTTCACCAATGCAGAAATTCTTAATGTGCCTTTGCGCTTTTACTGCCTGAGTATCTTTGCGCTTTTCGCCTATAACAGCACTACAACAACAAACAACAACAACATACCCAGTGAAATCCCACAAGTGGGGTCTGGGGAGGGTAGAATGTACGTAGTACCTAAGTAGAGAGGCTGTTTCCTGGGAATCCTCATCTCAAAACCCATAAGCAAAAAGGACTAGATATGACCAGAACTAAAAGAAAGCACATGACAATACGAAGATATAATACAATTAACACATAAACAACAAAATAATGACAATACATGCTAGAAAGAAAACACTACTACTCAACCCTATTAGGCCCCCTGACTACCTACCCCTATTAACCAATTATCCTACTATTCTAATTCGTGACCTCCATTTCTTCCTATCTAGGGTCATGTCTTCGGTGAGACTAAGTTTCGCCATATTATGTCTAATCACCTCCCCCAGTACTTCTTCGGTCTACCTCTGCCCCTCTGTGTAACTCCTAAAACCAACCTCTCGCACCTCCTAACCGGAGCATCGCCTGTAACAGCACTATATATAAATATTCCTAAGTAATAAAACAACTATACACTCTTTTCAACATTTTGACATTTGTGAATATTGCTTTTATTTGGCTGCTAAAAGTTCCCTGTAAGTTCCAATGTCATGGCTATTTCTAATTTCTATAAGCATATATGTCCTGAAGGCAGCGGTCAAATTATGCACAATGACTCCCAAGAGGTGCTGCCCAATCCCCAATTCTTTCTGCTATCCGAGTCTCATTCCGTGAAAAATTTAATTGGTTAGATAATGAAAAGTCAGATTGCCTCAGTTCATGTCCACTTCTTTTCAATCAGACGAGATCTGACCATTTTAATCATTTATCAAATTGATGTCTAATTCTCATTGATAGTTTGATTTTCTTATATGTATGCCTTTAAGTCTCCTTGATATTTAGAGAATGTGTAGATTAATGGGAAAGAGCTTCTTTGAAAACGGTCCTATTTGGGATCTTGATAAGACCTTTTCTACATTGTTACTTGTTGTTGGTTATTAAAACTTGATTTCATGTAAAGTTACTAGTTTCCAAAAGAAAGAAAGAAAGAAAAAACTTGATTTCGCGGATTATCATTTTTTTTAAGATCTTCTTTGCAGATGGCCATGCAATTAAGATTATGTTTGGTCCTTTTTCTTATTGTTACCATTTGACTGTTGTTTGTTCATTTACTGAGATCTTTTCTTTATGAATCTTCTATAGAATATCATAGGTCAGGAAGCTGGCAAAAGTGTGACGGGTGAGTATATGAGACGGAGAGGTCATTCAGATTTATACCAAGGTACTTCTGCTTCCACATTGCAAGCATATGTAAAGCCTCCTTCAGGTGATAGTCTTGCAGCTGGAACTAAAAAACAAGTACGAGCACCAAAAGAAAGTAAAGCTTCAAGTAAGCAGGAAAGCCAGAGTGCAGCTGAGACATCAAATGGACGAAACCTACAGAGAGGAAGTCAAGGGAACTCTACAAAAACAACTGTGCCTCAATCCCAAGCAAGTCAAAGAAACTCTAAAAAGAAAAAATCTGAGAAAGTTGTTTCTCTTGCTGAGGCTGCAAAAGGGTCAATTATATTTCAACAGGGGAAGCCATGCTCATGCCAAGCCCGTCGACACAGGCTGATAAGCAATTGTTTATCCTGTGGAAAGATAGTCTGTGAACAGGAAGGTGAAGGACCTTGCAACTTTTGTGGTGCACTTGTGCTGAGGGAGGGAAGTTCGTACGCTGGATTAGATCAAGGTGCTGTTCCAATTTCTGATGCTGAGGAAGCAGCTGAAGCCTATGCAAAGAGGCTTGTTGAATATGATCGGAACTCTGCAGCACGTACAACTGTTATCGATGACCAAAGTGACTACTATGAGATTGAGGGAAATAGCTGGTTGTCAAAGGAGGTATGCAGTGTACTGATTGTGAGAACATTCACTTGGCAAGACTTGGCTTGTATGATGACACTGACTAATGTTTGTGATCCTTCTTTTCCTCCCCTTTCTACAGGAAAAGGAACTTCTGAGAAAAAAGAAAGAGGAGATTGAAGAGGCTGAACGTGCCAAACGAAATAGGGTCGTAATGACATTTGACCTCGTCGGCCGCAAGGTTTTTCTTTCATTACTATCAACGAATTTGTGCTTGCATCTTTTTCCTTTTTCCCTTTTCCTTTTGTCCTTTTTGCAGCATAGTTCAGTGTTGATACCATTTTGATAGAGATTAGATATCCATTTTGACTTTAATCAGCCAAATAAAAAATCAACATTGGACTTGGTCACAAGTTGCATTGGGAACATTGATTCATTATGCTATTCCACCATATGCTCTTTGATGGTCTAAAAAGAGTGGAACTTCTTTTTGTCATCCTCAAAAGTCACTTGTGGCACTGTTATTACTTGTATTCTTTTTTTGTATGCTTTTATAATTTTTAGTTGGAGATGCGTTATGTATTGGGTATTCTTGTTTAGGCACGGGGCTTAGGATTACACACTATTTTTTAAAATTTTGTTGGTGGACAAGCACATTAGTCCTGTAACTTTTTTGTAATAACCTGAAGAAAGCCTGCTGATTGCTCGGAGTAAATTTATATATCTCAACTAGAATACCCTTTTTAATTTACATTTCTGCAGGTTCTTTTAAATAAAGATGAAGCAGCTGAACTGCAGAAGGGAATTCTCTCCAGACCAGCAGAGGAAAAGGAGGCAACCCGCATTAGACCTAACCCAAACCTGAAGGTACAACCAGTCTTTGTGGATCCACATCCCAGGAAAACTCCCAAGGAGAAGAATGATAGGAAAGGCCTGAGAAATGGCTTGTGCTTGGAGATTACTGGGAGAGTGCAACATGATACCAGCGAACTCACGTTTGATAGTAGAGGGCAAGCTACATAGATCTTCGAATAGCAAATCGTGGCATGAACCATCTGTTAACAGGACAGTCGGAACTTCAGATGACTCTGAGTGTACCTTAGATTACTACTGAGAAGTATAGAGCTGGCGATTGAGTACGCTTCATCCCCACACCTCCAAACATGCCATCTTTCTAGATAGGGCGGGGAGTGTAGAAAGATACTCCTACAAACTTGCTATTTCAAGTTCTGATTATCGAGAAAACAATATTTCAAGTTCTGATTATCGAGAAAACAATCTTCTGCAAATATTTGTTCTGGGAGATTTAGTTGTCATCTATGTTCAATGTTCATCCTTCATCCTGTGGACGGATGCTCTGCACGGACTGAGAAATGTGTGATAGGTCATTCGAAAGTTTCCTATGTATACAAAAGAAATTGCATCTTTTTATGACTTGCGTGTTTGTTGACTTTATAGTTTGCTATTTTTGGTTCGTTGAGAATTGCTGATGAAAAATAAGTGAAATGACAAATTTATTGTTTTAAGACTATAGTGTAGGGGTGTTAAATGGGCGGGTTGGACTGAAATTGGGGAGATTAATATGGGTTGTATTAAATATTAGGTTGGGTCTTGACCCGTTCAAATGTACTTTGGGCTCAAATTGGTTAAAATTCGGGTTGGATCATGACCCGTCCAATTTAATTCACTTAATTTAAGATTAACATTGAACATACAAAACAATGATACATTGGGCTAAAGTGAGAATCTTATTAGGCTTATCTTAGAATTTTTTTTATGATTGGTTAAAGTGTATTGGATTGAAAATTAGTCTAATTCTAAATCATACTGAACCCAATCCATAAAATTATGGGCGTGTTGGACGGGTTGTTTATGTTTGGACTTATTTTGTCACCTCTATTATAGTGTATCAGTGAATACAAATTAGTTGGATAACATGTATCATTCTTGTCGTTGTATAGTATTACACACTAATAATTTGAATAATAAACCTATTACGAGTTAGAACTATTATGAAAAGGTATAATAAAATATAAAATAAAATTACTAAATAAGTAGATAAAGATAAAAATAAGAGAATATTGAGATAACGTCAGGAAGATACCAAATCGTTGGGACTTTTCTATCGTTACCTAACAATCAATTCAAATGATGCGATACAATAAAATTTAAGTAATAATCAAAATAATCATTGTGTCTAAACTAATAATATAATATAATATAATGGCCAACAACCATCCAAACAGGGTGTAAGGGCATCCTATTTAATTTTTACTTGGACTTTAGTACAATAGTTAGCTTTTCAAATTAAAGAAAACTTTTGCTCATAAAAATTCAACATTTTATCGGTGAAATAGACATTCAATACAATTTCAACTTTTAACTAATAGTCAACCATGTCCAGATGTCAACTAGTTCTACATATAAGTATTTCAATTAGATATTCAAATGAAATGTCCCTCTTAAATCAATTAACCTTATCCAAGCTTATTGCCTATTTGAATTAATTTTTGATTTATGATTTTTGTTGAAAAAAAAAATCTTCAATAGCTAAAGCATTGCAAATTAATATAGTCAAATATTCTTTAAGCCAAATATTTTTCAGAATATTAGTTTTCCGTCACACACAATTGTTTTTGTCTTTTTTTTTTTCCCTCAAAATAGTATAGAAAAATAAGTACATTTTTTTCCTGTAGTAAAAACCTTGGCTTTCCTGTAGTAAAAACCTTGGCCTTCAAACAAATAACACCAACTTCCAGTTCATTGGAAACATCGGATTTGTCTTGTCAAGTAATGTCCGATGTTGTATACTCCTCCAACATCCACTTAAACAAATAATTTTCGATCAAATACTTACTTTCTACTGTTTTAAATGCATCGAACAATGGTTTGATTCTATTGGAACTGCAAGACTCCTGTTACCTGAGATCCGTAAGATTCCTATTCTTAATTAGTATTCGTTTTACTGTTTTCTACGTTTGATGGCTGCTTTATTGAGTAAATTATTCCACAAAATTATGTTTACCCAAGTAGTTCGTTTGATAGTATTTCAGTAATCCGGACAGAACTTTGTTGTTTTTCGCTTCTTTCTGTTTCTCCTGAAGTGAATGTTGTTTTTTAACATCTTAATGTAGTTCACAGATTAAAGAACCAATTTTTTTTTTCAATTTTTATCTATGATGTTGGGTTATAAAAACCTCACAAGTAGAATTTTGTAGTGTTTGTACGAATAATCTAATATTAGAGTACTAAACTGGAAATCCTGTTATTTTGCTCCTCTCGTCTTGAGAATTACTACTTAGTTACATTGACTTTAGAAACAACTTATCTATCTCTTTGAGGTAATGGTAAGATTTGCGTACATTTTACCTCTCCAGACCCACTTGTGGGATTTCACTTGTTATGTTGTTTGCTGTTGTTGTTACGTTGACCTTTACCTACTTAAATTGCAAAGAAAGCACATTTACTCATTTAATATTTACCTTTTTACTTGTATTTATAAGGACGTTTGTTCAGTGGCGGAGCTAGGAATTCAAATAAAACGTTGAATATATGTGCAGAAAAAAATTCCTTATCATGTAATTTTGACCCCCTTGCACCCATGTGGCTTTGCCCCTCTTTTGTTGTCTTGACAACATATAAGTGCCTGCATAATTGGGGTAATCAAGAGCCTATGGTAATTTCTTCACACTTGATCATATTTCTCAAACATAAATATATTTGGTAAAATGAGGGTAGTCAACAACCTCTTCAGCTACATCCTCAATGATTACTATCCGTGACAACTATTGAGCATCGTCTTCTTTCATTGTTTCATGTCTGGATATATAATTCTAGGTCAATCATGGCAATAAAAGGAAATCCAGGAGATAACAGAAGCAGAGGCCCTGCCTCAATGTTTGTTGTAGCTGGTCTTTGTTGTTTTTTCTATCTTATAGGAGTCTGGCAAAGAGGTGGTTTCGGGAAGGGGGACAGCAGAGCTCTTCAGATAACAAAGAAAGCAGAGGACTGTAGCATCCTCTCCAATCTAGAATATGAAACTCATCACGGCGATCATAATGGTGTGTTTGCTGATCCCAAACTGAAAATCAAGCAGTTTGAACCTTGTGCTGAGCAGTATGTTGATTATACACCGTGTCATGATCAAATGCGAGCAATGACATTTCCTAGAGAAAATATGAACTATAGGGAGAGACATTGTCCTCCAGAGGAAGAGAAGCTGCATTGTCTTATTCCAGCCCCAAAAGGTTATACAACTCCTTTTCCATGGCCGAAGAGTCGTGACTATGTACCTTATGCAAATGCACCACATAAAAGTTTGACAGTTGAGAAGGCAGTGCAAAACTGGGTACAATATGAAGGTGATCTACTTAGATTTCCAGGTGGCGGAACTCAGTTCCCACATGGGGCAGATGCATATATTGACCAGCTTGCTTCTGTGATTCCAATGGACAATGGCACTGTTCGAACTGCATTGGATACGGGATGTGGGGTGAGCAGAAACTTTCAAAGCCTGCCAGTATATTCTGTTATTCTTTTTGATGAAGTAATTTCATTAGAAGACAGGAAGGAGATGCAGGTTTACAAAAGTACATATGTTAGCTCCATTACAAGAATAGGCTGTGCCATGACTAGGGAACAAAATAGATTAAGCATACATCTAGCTATAAGGGAGATTTCGAGTTACTACTTAAAATTAATATATACTGATCATCTTATTAGCCGTCTTTACTGCTGTGATAATCTTAATGCACTTAGTATCACTGCAGATATTTAATTGCTGTTTTTTTGTTGCACTGTTAATCTGGTAGTTGTAAATGAGTGTTTTACCTTTGCAATATTAGTTGAGATCCATTTTCATGAAAGTTGGTAGTTTGTATTATTTTGTTGGTTTCCTCTTCTTCTTTTTTTTTCCGTTAAAGCTTTTACTTTTGTGGTCCTTGCCATTATAAATGATGTATGTTTCTATCCAAATTCAATCTCGTTATGTTTAATGAATGGCATATGGCATCTTAGGTTGCTAGTTGGGGTGCATACCTTTTCAAGAAAAACATTATAGCCATGTCATTCGCACCAAGAGACTCACATGAAGCTCAAGTCCAATTTGCTTTGGAAAGAGGCGTACCAGCGGTTATTGGTGTACTTGGAACCGTAAAATTGCCATTTCCATCAAAGGCCTTTGATATGGCTCATTGTTCACGTTGTTTAATTCCATGGACTGCAAACGGTAAGCATCTCCAAAATTGCCATTTCCATCAAAGGCCTTTGATATGGCTCATTGTTCACGTTGTTTAATTCCATGGACTGCAAACGGTAAGCATCTCCTTTTTTCTCAATTTTTTGTTCTTTCTGATTTTTTAATGTATCTAGAAATCTGACATGGTAGGGGATAGCTCCACTTGAAAAATCCCAACCTATTTTATTCGATATATGTGCTTTCATTTAGCAATACAGCTCTTCTTTTGGTGTATGTATATACCTTGGTGATACCAACTAGTTCAAATTAAGACTTAGTTTTGCTGTAACATTTTCACTAGATCTGGTATTTGTGGATTTTTTCTGTTTAGTGAAAGACTTATATGTTAGTGTAGGGTAAATATGATATTTGTAGAACCTCTACTTCTAGAGAAACCCTTATTTACCTTGAAAGACAAATAATTTGATGTCACAACAAAATAGACCTGAGTAGAGTGTAACTGATATGCAATATTCATATAGTTGACTCCAACTAATTTGAGATTATCCATAATAAGTTCACTGATTGATATTATAGCTTGGCTTTGGAGCGCGAGTTGTAAGAAAATTAATCAACCTATTACCCAATATTGCTCAACACAAGCTTATATTTGGCAAAGTTCTCCTATACTTGTGATACATGATCTCCTGGTAATTCAGCAACCATTCTCTAGCACCAATTGCCAACCAAGGATGATCATGGATTGATTTTCCCTTTCCATTTTGGATTGCAAAAATACTTCCCACTTTAAACTTTCAAATGAGAACTTTGTCCTATGCTAATAAGTCCATACGTTTCCTTAATTAAAGAATGCACCTTCTTTAGTGTATCCCCTCCCTTGGTGTTAGAGAAAGACTTTAGGAATAAGGCATGTGCCTTTTGTTTTGGTAATTGTTAGAAAGAAGATAGTTCATGTGTATGCCATTGAGGTCTGTCTCGATATTTAATCTATTGGCTGCTTCTATATTTTGTAATTTTTTTATTTCCGTTTTCTTTCGGTTATTTTTTATTTTTTCTGATAACATCTGAGTTACTCCTTTTAGGAGGATTGTACATGATGGAAGTGGATCGAGTTCTCAGACCAGGGGGGTATTGGATACTTTCAGGTCCTCCCATCAGCTGGCAGACTAATCATAAAGCTTGGCAACGACCTAAAGAGGGGCTGGAGGAGGAACAAAGAATGATTGAAGAGATAGCGGAGCTTCTCTGCTGGGAAAAGAAGTATGAGAAAGGTGAGATAGCGATATGGAGAAAACGAATAAACTCTGAGTACTGCAGTGAACGAGATTCCCGTGTAACTCTATGTGACCTCTCAGATTCAGAAAATGTCTGGTAACTCCTTGCACCTTATAATGTCATTCATCCAAAACATTTCAGTTATCAGATGGCCAAATAATTAGGATTTTCTTCTCCTTTGTTGTGTATTCAATGGACGCACAAAGCTGTAATTGGCAAGTATAATAGAAGTTATAGAGGATTGCTGTTATAATTTTTATCACTCTTAAGATTTAAGATTTTGAGTGGCATAGGTAATTGATTACATTGCAATATGTTTAGTAGTTAAAGGGAATACTAACTGACAACCAGTTCTCTGGTAATATATGTATCCTTGTATTTTGTTACCATGTCCTGTGTCTTTTATCTTTTATGGCCAAGAATATTACATACCTACAAGAACTTGCTGTTCCATGCCAAAACTATTCCTTTCCCTTCTTTTAGTGATTATGTATGTTGAAAACCCCCAAGTGTCTGCTAAATGGCCTCTTATGAAATGTGCATGCAACACTGCTTCATTAGAAGTACTGAATAACATTATGTTTTGAAAATAAAAGGTGATCTGGGGATTTAGTTCTCTAGAACTTTGGTGATAAAGGTTTTGGTTTCCATCTTATTACGTGATATTAAGTCAATATATTGCTATAGGTATAAGAAGATGGAGGCATGTGTAACGCCATATCCTGAAACAACCAATTCGGAGCAAGTTTCTGGTGGAGAGCTCAAGCCATTTCCAGAGAGACTTAATGCTATTCCTCCAAGAATAGCAAGTGGATCTCTTCCTGGAGTCTCTGTTGAATCATTCCAGGAGGACAACAAGTCGTGGAAGAAGCATGTGAGTGCTTATAAGAGAGTCAACAAACTCCTTGACACTAGGAGGTATCGCAATATACTAGATATGAATGCTGGCCTAGGAAGTTTTGCTGCAGCACTAGAATCATCAAAGCTATGGGTCATGAATGTTGTGCCAACTATAGCTGAAAGGGACACTCTTGGTGTATTATATGATCGAGGCCTGATTGGCATATACCATGACTGGTAATTATACGAAGCTCCCTCATCTTTTCTCATTGCTCTGTAGCATCAATTCTTCCTTTTTTGTATTGATTTTTCTGGACAGTAAGTTGTATAGGAATAAGTAAAGATAAAAATGTTGTGGAAACAGTAGTTACGTCTTCTTGGCATATGATGTACTTGAGGATGCATCTTCATTGCATGTCCCACAAATATAAACATAACAATTTGTATTGAAAATACGATACTGTAAGGACCTGTTGAACTCAGAACGGATAGATAACAAAATAAATGGTCAAAACCTTATCCAGCGTGTGATTGAACCTGTTACTTCATAACAATAGTCAGTACATGTCCTTTGTAGTGATTTCGAGACGAGAGAAGAGATCTGCCCAGGATGGGGATGACTTCAGATGCAACCAGCTTTTTATATTCATATACCTGTGTAGTATCTCTCAGGACCATATGGATGGGAATTGGTCTAGTTTGACCTTCATTCATTATCACTACTCTATATAGTCCTTTCATATAACATTGAAGATATTATTTCAATTTTCGGTGTTGCATGTCTCAGCATTCTCAGTTGACAGTAATAGTGAGAGAGGACTACAGTTTCTCTGTATTTCAGCCTTTCCTATTTGAGCTTGTCCTCAACTCTAAATCCCCCTCTTCCATGTACATCATAGATAGCTTGAGGTTTGGCCTAGTAGGGAGATCTTGCATGATTTCTTTGTGTTTGTGATGCTAAAATTGCATCATTATGAGCCAATCCTTCTCTGTTGGTGCTGATGTTCTTAATTCGTTTATGTTATTTTATAAAGATAAGGGGGCTTTTGGTATCATGTGAATTTGCTATCTTGGTCTTTCCTTACTTTTTTCTTGATTTGCAAGTCTCTTGTTGTTATGCCATCTGCTTTCCAACTTTCAAATTCAGGTGTGAAGCCTTCTCTACCTACCCTCGGACATACGACCTTATTCATGCAAATGGGATCTTCAGCTTATATAAGGACAAGTAAGTCCTTCAGACTCCACTTGATTTGTAGAATCTAGAACATTTCAATTTAACATCTTCAATAGTCTGTCTATAACTCCTTGCAGTAGGACGGTACCATATATATAGAAGGTAGATGATACAGTTTTATGAGAACCTTTTTTTATTTTATGTTTTTTGTGTCGGGGGAAATAGGTGGATGGGATTACATATCTTTTAGGAAAATGATAAACTTCTGGCCTGCTTATAATTTCAGTAATCAGGATCATTATAAAAAAGTTTCATTTATCATAAAAATAGAGGACATCTAATTGATATGCGCTTAGAGTTTGATCTTGCTAAACTTTCTGATCATGCCTCTACTGCTATTTCATCTGAGTTGCTTTACTTGCAGATGTAATGCTGAAGATATTCTACTAGAGATGGACAGGATTCTTAGACCAGAAGGTGCAGTCATATTCCGAGATCATGTAGATATTCTTGGCCAAGTAAAAAGAATTGTATCTGGTATGAGGTGGAAAACAAAAATGGTGGATCATGAGGATGGTCCTCTTATCCCTAAAAAGGTATTGTTTGCTGTCAAAAGATACTGGGTTGCTGGAGATAACAACTCAACCATCTTACGGTGAATGGCAAGACAAGGCAGCTTATTTGGCACATAGTTAGATATCTGATTCTTGGCCAGAGTTAGTATAATTCTTTTCCTGTGGGAGTTCAGAGTTGACAACAACAAGCAGCGATCTCTGCTGTTTGTCATGGTATCTTTTTTTATTCTTCTTACTTAGGGGTTGCAGGTAAGAAAAGTTTCTAGCTCTCTTATGCCTTGTTGGTTGTTCATTAAAGGGCTTACAATTGATATCTCTGTGTAGCATTGATATCATTAAAATTCTTTCTTGTTTTACTTAGCTATATACCATGTATCATAACAGTTCTTAAATTCCAGCGGAGCAGATTGAGTCATGGTTGGGAATCTATTTACTTTCTACTGTCCTATTCTATGAAGAATATCCAACTAATTGAAGCAGTTTATTACAGAACTAGACGTGGGCTAAAGCACAACATCTAGGAAAACACTGAAATTAGCTGATTACAAAATGGAGGTTTTTAGGAATATGGGATTTAGTAAATGTAATCACATCATGACAAGTTACTGTCATTGCCGAAACAGTTGACTTTAGCCAAATGATATCTGGCAGCTTTTCTAGTCTCTCTTGAGTGTTTTACTAACTGAAAGAAATGGAACTCAAGAAATAGCTCTCTACATATGCAACCATCTCTCAATTTTATGTTACTGTACTTGGTAATCCAACTAGTCTTGTACCTGACAAGATCTCCAAATATCAGTCTGTAAAATTGAAGCCTTTAACCATCTATGGGGCAGGCAAATCATTCAACTAATGAAGTTTGTAGGGGCATCAAAATTCATTATGGTGTGGATCGCGTTATCTTGAGTCCCTACTTTTTGAGGGCTCGCTTGGACAAGTGGTCGACCTGTCTTTGTTTTTGAGTTTTCCATTGAACCTCTTGTTATCTGATGCCTAGTTATTCCCATAAGTCCCCGTTGCATTTATTTGTATGCAATTAATGTATATTCTTCCTGTGGATGTACTGGCTGTCAAAAATTGCTACCTGTAAAGTATAGAATGGAAGATCTCTTTAGTCGAAAGGACATCTGAAGTAATGTAAAGTCTCTGTGGTTTATTGTGTTAGATTTGGTGAGAGATTACAAGGCTGTCAATATTCGGCTTCATCAAACATGTAGGATCCACCATCTTAAAGCTAAAGGACCCCCTACCCCAACAAAACACAAAACCTCTGCATTGTTCCCTCATGATTCCATGAAAAGCTAATATTATAAAGGAGTGCATAAAGAACCTACAAAAAGCAGAACTTCTTCAATCAGAATTTCATCTTTAACGTAAGCCCCCCTTCTAAATATTCCAACACCTTGGTATATGTTGCTTAGCTGCTTTCTATGTACCAATTTGATCGATACCTCTGAAGATATTAATACATAGAAGTCCTCTTGAACTATAGTTTCTTCTGGATCAGAATTTCTTTAAGTTTCCGGAAGTAAAAAAACATATTTGTATCCATGTCAGTCGATGATAATGCAACTACTGGCCTTCGTGTTGCATCATTTTCCTGTTACCTCAGCAACCCTGAGGAGAGCTTTGTACACAAACTTAATGGGGGTGCAATTGAGCCTGCTTTTATATCACACCCTGAGACACCATGTTCTGTTGCTAAAGTAAAAGCTGCCAAGGCAGCTACTTCAAAACCATCCTTAAACATCACCAAAGATGACCTTGCTAATCTCCGTGTGGAGTCTTTCTCTTCTTATCTCAAAACTGGGGAAGACAACTTCGCGTTTAAGGCTTCAGGAGCTCCTGTTCGAGATCCTACTATTGGTTTTGTATTTCCTCCACAGCATTCGTTTCATAATGCAAAGCAACTGGAGCACAGCAAGTCCAAAGATGGGGAGATTAGCATATTTGGTGCTGACAAGTACTTCAACATGCAACTGGATTATGGAGCTGTCTCTCCAGCTGGGGTGAAGTATAGGGGGAGACTGAACGAAGGAACAGTAGATCTGCCCCATCTGAAGCACAATTCCCAGTCAGGAACTCCTAGCATTTGTTCTGAGTCAAGCAGCTGGAATAGCCAAAATGTCCTGTTACAAAATCTACCGCGAGATGTAATATATCAGACAAAGCAGAAGAAGATGACTAGAATGAGATTTTTGCCCACTTTCAGCTGCCAAGGCCCTTGTCTGGACAAGAAAGCAGTCTTTGTGAATGAAAGCATAGGACTTGGATTTTCCCAGCCATCAAAGCATGGATTAAGGAGTCCTTTTGCCTTGAGTTCTGGCCCTTGTGGAACAGAGGTTCAAACACACTGGAATGATCATAATCTAAGCATTGAAGACCAAAGGAAGTCACTCGACGTGTTTGGCTCTGGCAAAATGGACAAAGGAGATATAGCAGTTAACTTGGAGAGGAAACTCTCCATGCTAACTTGGGACGCCATCCCTAAAGCCCAGAACCTCCCTACAACCACCAATGGAAGCAGCACGGCCTGTGATGACATAGATAGTGATGCTAGCTCTGATTTATTCGAAATCGAGAATATATCAAACAGTGAATATGGACTTGTGAATACACAAACATCAGGGGATTATATGTCTAGCAGCTGCATGTCTCCAACAACTCAGTATGCACCAAGTGAGGCTAGCATTGAGTGGAGCATTGTCACAGCCAGTGCTGCTGATTACTCGTCGGTTATCTCAGATTATGATGAGAAGAACTTTGGCTTTGGTGGTTACACAAGTTCAAGAAACACAGCCAATAAAGTCACCAAAGCCAAGAACCCTGCAGGCAAAGAGGTGCAAAAAACTTGCCCCAGTACTGGACTTTTAGGTTGCAAGAGCCAAAAAGCTGTAAATGTGGCTGAACCTGTTCACAAGACTTGTGAGAAAGCAAAACAAAGATGAATTTTCCTCTTAGTTCAGTAATTTGTGAGAATAATATTTTATTATTAAAAAGAGTGTAAAAACTTAATGGTTTGGTTGGACTTGTACTTTGTACAATCATATCTTAATCACTATCTTCTTATCTTTCAATAAAAGAAAAAGTTTGTATTATTATTGCTAATTTGTCTTCCTCTCAAACTGCTATTCAGCTCCTACTCATCTTGTCATCAGTAAATGTCTCTTTATGTCAAGAAAAGCTACAACAGCCTTCATATATAATAATCATATAATTTTAAAGCTCTTTAATTTAAACCACAAAAAGAGTAATCTAGTCCACCCTTGTCTGAACAAAAAAGATAACATTATTATTTTTGTTTGTTTTATGTTCTCCTTTCTTTATATTCTCCTGATATTCTATAGTTGGTGTTCAACTGCTCATCAACAATATTTGAGCATCTATATTGAAACAAAGCTAGTGTCCAAAAGACATGTTTGGCTCACTTAAGAGTCATCAAATCCAAATATTAGAGTCGACATGCACCCATTTTTCAACCCCAAAAGGCCCTACTTCAACACAATCTTGCTTCAAATTGAGATACACATTTGGAATTTAAACTTGTGCTCTCAACTGATGCTGTCTGCCTTGTTCCTTGGCAAATTTTTCTTTACTTCTCGTTAGGAAAAAAGTAAATGATAATTTCAGATAGTAATTAGTTTACAATAAATATAGTCAAATTTTATTTATATAAAAAAAAAAGCCAACAATCTTATGAAGTATACACTCACTATATAATATATCGCACTATACATGAGTGTTTTTTTAATGTTATAATACACTCAAAAAACTGAATATAGCTTAATATACATGAATTATACATTGACTATATATAAAGTATACATTTGTTATTCAATCTAGATCAATCCAAAATCAAATTTAAACGGCCCAAAAATTTAGATATAAAATCTTCTCGATGTTTTAAGCCTTCTGATATATAATTTGCTTCAAATGCCTCACGAGTCACGATTGCGATATGTCAAATTATTTTTTTAAAAAAAGGGAGAGAGAAGAAGAAAAAGCTGCAGCAGCTTCAACGACCAAGAAGAAGTAGCAAGAAGAAAGAAAAGAAAGAAGAAGTGAAGATGAAAAAATTGATCATTAAATTCTTATCTTTTCGTGCAATTATTTCAAAAAGTAATCCATGTTAGTATCTACATCAGACCTGTACAGAAATAAGAAGAAGAAAACTTGAAGAAAAAGTAGAGAGAAGTGAGAGTCTCTATCTAAAAACGGAAAGAAATTTTTTTTTAACGTGGTAACACCCAATTACTTGGGCACTTCCACGAGTATATATATTAAATGAATACAGAGTATTTTTACATGAAAAATGAACAATATAGCCTTCATCGAAATTAACAAATATTTAACAGTACACTAAATATTAAATCAGGCTCCACAACCTAACAATTCAAAGTAGTAGGAAATCAAAATTGGTTAAAAATTGTTATTTTAATTCATGTCTAAGCAAAATTTATAGTCGGAAAGATTCATATGCTAGAAAGAAATTCATAATATAAAAATATGTTTTCCAGTTTGTAGTCTATATAGGCTCTGGAAATTATAACTAGGAGTGTTTTTAGTTTTTAAGTATTTTTATACAGTCGAGAATAATAATAATAAAAGATAGTAGAGACTATAGAAAGCTATTAGAGATTTATAATTTTATGAATAAAATATTCTTTATCATGTTGAAATGTTTTTCTTTTACGTCCGACCAAGTTGGTTGGACGAGTGAGACCATATGTCACTCCAAAATTAATTAGAAAATTCCACTTCAACTATTTTTTATCCACATTAAGGAGTATCCTTGAGTTCCTGTCTAGTATCCATTCCATAGTATTAATATTTTGAAAATTACAATAACAAGTTGATTCTATCGAAAATAACTACTTAAAAATGTGTTTTTATTTTTAATAACTAGAGCTGTCATATTAGATGATCACGTTCTTATAGTAAGAAGTCATAAATTAAAATCTCATTTTTTTTTAAATATATATATATATATATATATATATATATAAAACTATTATCTATATATATATATTCCGTGCTTGGCCATGAAAAAATAATCACATATGTTTAGATGATATAATTAATTTTTTAGTAACTAAAAACTGGTACCACTACTTTTTTATAATTAACTTATGCTTTTTTTTTAGGATGAGATTAACAAATTGATATGATCATCACAATTCATATACATCCTTGGACTTAATATGCAATAAGATAAGCTTTGGAAAAACATCATATGCCATTAAATAATCATTTTAGTGGCTTCCTTTGTCCTATTTGAGAAAAAAAAAAGACGGAAACTCAGATTTTTTATTTTTTATTTTAAAT
Source organism: Solanum virginianum (assembly GCA_000787875.1). Classification (NCBI taxonomy): domain Eukaryota; kingdom Viridiplantae; phylum Streptophyta; class Magnoliopsida; order Solanales; family Solanaceae; genus Solanum; species Solanum virginianum. Next base: position 18,879 of record DF362434.1, on the reverse strand, counting down.
CCCCGTAGCTCGTCGACATGGTGAGAACGTATAACGTGCTCAATCTATTAACGGCTCCAAACTGTAGAAACAGATACCTTAGAATTATATTTTTTATATATAAGTAGTAATAATTAAGTAGGAGTTCAATAATTGGAAGAATCAAACGGAAATGTCAATCCAGCGGACATAACCACATGATAGTCATGTCTCATTGTACTCAGTATAATTTTACGAGCAAAGTTTGAAAAAAATAATTTGTATAAAGTATTATTCTCATTTTATAAAGGTAGAAAAGTTATATTCAATAGATTTTCAGCTTAAATTACATTTGCAAGACTTGATTTACCACTAGGATGAATTTCATTAATCCTAAATTTTAAAAGCAAATATAAGGTGAGTGCTATATATAAATTCATCTGAACTCGTTACTTATCAATCAAATTATATTAAAAAATAATTATCAAAATATATAAATATTTAAGATTATATGGTCTAAACTTACCGACTCTAGACCTTAGAAGTCGTCTCCGTCTCCATCTCCATCTCTAGTCTCACTTTCATAAAACTGTCAGTTGGGCTCAAAATTTGGTGCGCAATTAACTAAAACAGTTTTTTTTTTACTAATTATTAAACCATCGTCTATTCTAAAGCATAGATACAATATGACCACATTTATGCATGAACCAAAACCATATCATTTCCAAAAAAGTCAAAATATCTTTATATAGTAAATGATAAAATTCTTGATGAAAATTTTTGCCTCTGCATATATTAGGTTCAATTAGTGACAAATAACATATGGTTTCGATAAAGGTGTCACGATACAAAATCCCCCATTTTAATTAATAATGAAGAATAAAAGTTACAAGTAGTGATCTAGGAGTAGTTAGAAATACTATGGAGTCACGTGGTTGATATTTTTAGATAGGTCTTGATTATTTAATATAGAAAAAATATAGAAACTAAACTAAATAGCACTAATATTCAATAATAAATTAAAAGATTGTGGTATATAATATACTGTAGTACTGTTAGCTGTTATCTGATAAGTTATTAATTATATGACATTGAAAGAAGAATGTTTTGGAGGGTGTTCTAAGGAATGTTGGATATCTACCACAAAATTTGAGGATAAAAATTCTCTAAAGATATGATCTGAATTAACATTTGTTATTAAATTTGTAGGCCTATCAATGGGAATGTTTTCTTCAATAGGGACCAATAGGAGTTATGTATCAATGTCAATCTAACGTTTGAGGATGACCATATTAACATTTAATTAGGACCACTTTTTTCAATTAACTTAAAATTCTATATTCATTTTTTTCCTTTTTTTGCCTACGAGTTCCATTCTCTAAATATGGTTGTCAAGAAAAGGACTTCAATTAATTAATAGGGAAATAAATCAGTTAACGAGTGGGTAGTGATGGAGTCAGAATTTTAATTTAGGGGGGTTAAAATTTTAAAAATAGACATGTGAACTTGTCAAAGTGATTCGAAATCTACCATATATACATAAAAATTATTTTAATCAGATATAAATAATATTTCTGCCGAAGATGACTCGAATAAACCCCCTCATCAATAGGTGGCTCCACCCCTGCGGGTGGGGATGCACATTATTGACTAGTTACAACTTTAGGGATGCCCTTCTCTATATATTTCTTCTCCTCAAATTATCCATATATTTATAATCACCATTCGATTCACTGTAAGATTTAAAGAAAAAACTATTATCTATATAATATGATATGCATAAATAATTTACATTTCGGAAAATTGTGTTTACTTATATTGAAATCGTACATGTTGTTAGGACATTGTAGTGAAACTATAGCACATGTTAAATTTTGGGTCATTCGGTCTTTCACATGAATGCCCTAGGTGGTGGTTATTTTTTCTCTATCCAATTATAATCTTTAATTTTTATCCTTCAACACTTTAGGTAATAAAAGATATCAAAAAAAAATATTTGACTTTAAGTTACATTTTCATATCATAATATAACATAAGTTATTCTTTACAAAGCATAACAAGTTATGCTACTTAATTCCCACAGAACTTATGTCAGGCATAAGTTCAGGCCCAAAACTCACAAGTTATGTTATAAGATACATAAAGTTCAGTTCAGATTTTACTAGTTATGTCATAGAAAATCATAGCTTGATTCCTACTTAATTTTTGCTGGATAACTTAATTCTTACGGAACTTATGTTGGATAAGATAAAAATTCACTAAATTTATGCCGAGCGAAATTGGGTCATAGATAAGCATACTTTAGCCCAAATATTTTCTTAAATGAGCAATATGAACAAAAATTAAAGATTGGGCAAAGCACACAAAAACTCATTCAATTTCATGAATCACCTATCGTTAGTGATCTTAATTACGCTGTTTCGATTGAACTTTGCGTAAAAGTATTTGAACAATATTTGAAGGGCTTAGAATATTTACAAGGGTGATTTACATATATAATATATTATTTTACCAATATTACGACATTTGACATAACTATACTCCTTACCAAATATAATAATATTTTTCTTACCAAAAATAGCAACTTATTAATAATATAGACTTCCTTTTACGCTTTCTTCTTTTTCGCTACTTCTCCTCTTTCGCTACTTCTCCATTGTCTCTTCTGAAGATCAACAATGCAAACTACAACTCTTTCTCTCTCTTTCACTACAATGGAGTTGTGATTTTCACAAATTCTCAATTCAAATTCATAATAATCAGGTTACGATTGTTGACACCGAATTTTTCCCCTCCGTACAACAAAAATACCCAGTTTTTGTTTAATTTTGAGATTTTTCAAATTTTGTCTGTTTTAATAAATAAATAATAATAATAATAATTTGCCACGCGCCCCTCTTTTAGGGGGTGAATAGAAATAACTCTCCCCCTTTAGAATAGAAATTGATAACGAGAATAGAAAAAACTCTTCTTTTTTAGGGGGTGACTCTTTTGTAAGGAAAAATGACAAAAGGACAACTCCTTTTGGATTTTTTTTTTTGAGGGGGATGATTCTTTTGTAAGGAGAAATGACAAAAGGACAAACTCTTTCTCTAAAATTTTAAAGCTTTTCTATTAGGTTTTAAAGTTTTATTTTGTTTCCTAATTATCCTTAAAATTAGGTGGCGACTCTGTTTTTCTCTCAATTTTCGAGAATTTGATTCGTGCTCAAATCAATTGGGCCTCAAATTAGATTTTCGGAGAGAGTCGGACATTTTTCGGGATAACAACGATTTCACTTGTTTTTTTAATTCAAAATTCAAATTGAACTGTCGAACTTTTGTGATTTCACATTAATTTGATCTCGATTTCATTTACTCAATTTTTACAAATTGCTTTGTGTAATTCAGCTTGTTTTCGTTCATGCATTCCTCTGTATAAAATTCAGTTTGATTTCATTTTCATTCCTCTGTAAATTTGTATAAAATCAAATTTACAATTTGATTTTGACTAATTAATAGTACATGCATCCCCTTCTCTCTTGTTGATTTTACGTTTGGATTCAGTTTTGTTATCTATAATTTACATCTGTATTCAAAAAAAATATAATACTATGATTTTCAGAAATTAATTTTATTGTTGTGTAGGTCTGTAAAATTTCAATCGATTTTGTTTACTTGATTTTTACAAATTGATTTTGACATTGTGTGTTCATCTGTGTAATTTAGAAATTGATTTTGACTAATTCATATCTAGTTGTAATATGATACAATTCATTGTGCTTTCTTCCCTTGAATTTTACTTTTGCTGTTTGACTTTGTATAATTCAATTCAAATTTGGTGCATTCCTTCACAAAAAAAACTCAAAAAAACTCTTCTGAAAAAATTCAGTTATAATACTCTTGCAACTAATAAAAATGTGCAAGGTGTTATAATTGAATTCACTTTGTTTTTGAGTTTGTATGATTCAGTTTGCTGGTGAATTTCAGTTATAATACTGTTGTAATTCAAATAATTGTGGAAGAATTCACTTTGTTTTTTTTGAGGTTGTATGTTTCAAATATAACATTTTTGGATGTTGAAAATTTTAGTGATAATACTATTATAATTCAAATAATTGTGCTAGGTGCAATAATTGAACTCACTTTGTTTTTGAGTTTGTATGATTCAAATATAACAATTTGGTGCATTTCTCCACAAAAAAACTCTTTGAAATTCAGGTATAATACTCTTGCAACTAATAAATTTGTGCGGTGTTATAATTGAATTCACTTTGTTTTTGAGTTTGTATGATTTACTTTGTTGGTGAATTTCACTTATAATACTGTTGTAATTCAAATAATTGTGAAAAAGAATTCACTTTGTTGTTTGAGGTTGTATGATTCAAATATAACACTTTTGGGTGCTGAAAATTTAGTTATAATGCTATTATAATTCAAATAATTGTCCTAGGTGCAATAATTGAACTCACTTTATTTGTGATTTTGTATGATTCAAATATAACACTTTGGTGCACCCCCTTCACAAAAAACTCTTCTGAAATTCAAAGATAATACTCTTGCAACTAATAAAAATGTGCAAGGTGTTATAATTGAATTTACTTTATTTTTGAGTTTGTTATGATTCAGTTTGCTGGTGAATTTTCAGTTATAACATTGTTATAATTTAAATAATTGTGGGAGAATTCACTTTGTTGTTTTAGTTTTTGTATGATGCAAATGTAACACTTTAGGTGCTGAAAAAATCTATTATAATATTGTTGTAATTCAAATAATTGTGTTAGGTGTAATAATTGAATTCACTTTATTTGTGAGTTTGTAAGATTCAAATATAACACTTTGGTGCACCCCATTCACAAAAAAAAAATCATTCTGAAAAATTTCAGTCATAATACTCTTGCAACTAATTTATATTTGCAAGGTGTTATAATTGAATTCACTTTGTTTTTTAGTTTGTTATGATTCAGTTTGCTGGTGAATTTCAGTTATAATACTGTTTTAATTCAAATAATTGTAATACTATTGTAATTCGGTTATAATACCTCTAGATTCACTTTAATTGTATAAAATTTTGTAGATGACCATAATACCAACTATGCTTTATCACAATGAAAGGTGGGACAGTAGCAGTCGCTATGTTGACTACAATGCAGATGCAATAGCTATAAATTCAGAATCAAGTTATGAGACTCTTGTGGCGGTAATTGCAACACAATTATCTATTGACACTTTTGTTAAAAAAAATAAGCATCAAATACAAAATTGATGACTGGATTGTACCTTTGAAATACGAAATAATATGGGGGTCCAAGTGTATGCAGAATTGAAAAGGGATAACCGAGAGATTGTTAAATACCTTTTGTGTATCACAACTACAGAACTACTGGTCCAAGAGGAGCATGAATCAAATTTAATTTCATATATGTGTGCATCTCATTCAACTATGTTTTAGTTAAATCAAAAATCTCATTCAATTAAATCATATATATAAAGTACAATAAATCAATTATTCCTGGATTTTATTTAAAACCTGCATCATCATCATCATCATCATTCAACAGGAGTTTTTTCCTTGTTCACATCTCGTATACTCACATCTGGTATGACAAAAAGTATATTCACCTGTAGATAAAATATGTTATATGCATTGTATTACACATGTATTTTAATATGGTGGTAAAATACTTACTTTACCACCATCTCTAATATCAGCTAATACAAATGCAACTATAACTTCCGCGTCATCTTTACTCAACACTAGACTATCTGATATAGACTTGGCAGTCAAAATTAAATTTACAGTAACAAACACAAAAAAAATGTATTATAATTGTATTCACTTGGCAAACTTGGCAACTAAAATGTATTATAATATATATGAAAATATATATATTAGGTTGTAGTATCAGACATAGACTTGACAACTTAAAAAAAATATATTATAATCATATAAGAACAATATAAAAAATATATACCTTGATAGGGGCTTGTTCGGTGTCTCCTCTGCTGGCAAAAGTGTCAACATCTTTTACCCTACTCCGTGGTTCTTCAAAAGCTTGTTCAGTACGAACACTCTTATTTCCATGTTGCTTATTGAAGGGTCGTTTGTCTGCTTGGCTAGTCAAGCATGGGCTAATTCATAGATCTTTTCATATCTCGTAACAAATTGGAATGAGAATCAACTATGAATTTTTTAAACTCCGTCAATTTTGCATCAACTTTTGCTTCAAGAGCTCCTTGGTTACGATTTGACTATAATTTTTTTTTTAAAATCAATATCAATATTTTCAGAACACACCACCTCTGCTAGCTCTAAAAAAAAGATCAATGTTTCATAATAAAATTATCTTTATAAGCCCCATTTTCAATTGTTTCACTTCTTTTAGCAATTCTTCTTGAACTTGATTAGAACTAGTTGACGCATTCTTATTTATAATACCCAACATTTTCTAGTTGTAATTCCTTTCGTCTGGCAGCATAAACTTTGCAAGCTCTTCGTTAGAAGCAGAAATATTTGCAAACTGAAAAATTAAAGCAAACAGAAATGATATTCTCTAAATTGTCCATGCAGGAACATATTATAAATGAATTAGAAACATATTATGAATGTATATTATATAAAAGTACCTTGCAATTTGTCATACCAAACATCAGCTTATCCACCTTGATTTGCCTTGGGGATTCAGCAATAACTTTCCATCTTAATACTCTGGGGATTGCATCATTTGATATACGAATGGCAATACTTTCATCCACAAAGGAACAACACTCGTATATCCATGTTTATAGAGCAAGTGGGAAACCCCCTAATCGATAATATTGTGTACTAATCTTAAGGCAATGTCTAATACTACCCAACAATGTGTAAAAACATCAATACCCCAAGGATATTCATTAAACAATCCAGACTCAACCAAATAAAAATGCTTCTTAGGAACAAGTTGTTCGTTGTTCTCGTAAGAGAATAAAAACTCCTCAATAAAGTACAACATAACAAATTTAACAACATCAGGATTGTCAACCCATTTTGTAGAGTGAAAAACATTTCGAACAATATTTTTCTCAACAACCCTTTGTCCAGGAAAGTGTTCTATCATAAACTCCAAAGGCTCTTCGAGATCATAACCAGCATCACAAGACCCAACACACCTTAAACCACTAACAATTCTGAATTCTCTTAACCCAAAAATAGCTTTTCCTCATTAACTTCAATACCAAAAAAAAATTTTTGGTGTAAGATTGAACTCCTTCTCAACTAAACAATGTATAAGTTGCAATTGAGTATTCACTTTAGGCATATCAACAAAACAACCAAAACATGTATCTTGGAAAGCTTTAAACTGCTCAGGAGACAATTTATATTTAATTATATCGATGACTGCATAATTTGATAAGCCTTCCACCGACTGGTAACATAGTTTCCCCCGGACACCTTCCATAACTTTCGATTCTGCATTCCAAAACAAAGTGCCTCTAAAATAAATAACAACCAACAGTTCTAAAAAAACTGAAATAACAAAAGAAAAGAAATAAATAAATAAAATCATATCAAAATCATCCATGTTATCAGCATCTTTTAAGGGCCGATTCCTCCTCTGTTTCTTCCTAGAGCATGAAGCCTTACTCGTTGACTTTGGAATAGAAACATCATCCATGAAGTTGTCATCATCATCAACAATTTTTTTCTTCCGCTTGTTAGTTTTCAGACCCGCATTACCAACATGTTTTTTCGCCACTTTTTTTTTTTTTTTTTTTTTGGTTGAACTTCACCATCACATTTTTTCCCTTTATCAGATGACACATTAGACACATTAGGAGTAGGTTGAGAAATCCCTAAATCAAAAGACGGTACATCACTGTTCAAACCACCACCAAAACTAGTACTAACAATATTCACCGAGCTAACATTCCTAGGACTTCTTCTGTTTACTTTTATAGCAGGGGTTTTCTGCCCTGTACTCACATCAACAACAAATTTGGCAGAAGTTGAACCCTCAATTGAATGAGGATTCTGAATCCTACCACTCCTCCTCGGTGTTGATGTCGCACTCATAACAGAAGAATATAACTGTAAAATCATGAAAAGAACACAAAAATTCTTAACAAAAAAATATACGAGGGTTTTGAACAAAAACAAAATCGTTAAATAAACAGAAATTTATATGAAAACACATAAAAATTGGTCTCTTCAACAAGTTTAAAGCACAAAACACATTGGAATTTTTAATTTTTTTAAAAAAAAGTTAAAAAAAAAGCGATC
>DF362435.1:28912-43195 GCA_000787875.1 Solanum virginianum | reverse complement strand
CAAATGTACTAATGCATACTCTATGCCTACATAATGTCACCATGTAGGAATTGGCGCACAAGTTGATCATCCTCCTCCACATGGCTAGTTCGACACTACTCAAGCTAGTTGGTAAGTCCTCCATTCTGGGGGCCTTGGTCTATGTTGGTCTTACTATGTATTGAGACATTCTTCTTTATTGTCTATTTTGACTATGATGGTGAGTGCGGTTACTTTGTCTTGGCCCCTGCTCTTATCAATATAGTAGAGGTGTTTATTGGACATGTTATGTATCTATACTAATAGACTTGACTCTATTGTTCTTGATGTGCATGATATGATGGTGCTTTCCCTTAGCCCCAGTTGTCCCACTTTATTATCTCTTGATGCTTGAGTTATTTCTTCCATGACCAAGGATGTGTAATGATATTCTAAGAGGCTTGCTTGGGGTCCCTTCAAGTTCCCCTTGTGTCGTGTCACGCCTAGGCCCAAGGTTTGGGTCATGACAGAGAACTATCCAAACAGTTGAGGATATGCTTAGAGCTTGTGTTTTGGAGTTTAAGGGTAGTTGGGATGAACATTTCCCACTCATTAAATTTGCTTACAACAATAGCTACAACTCAAGCAATAGTATGGCTCCTTTTGAAGCTCTTTATGGTAGGCATTGTAGATCCCCGATTGGGTGATTTGAAGTGGGGGATATAGCAACTTTGCTAGGTATGGCTCCCTTTGAATCTTTATATGGTAGGCATTGTAGATCCCCTATTTTGGGTGGTTTGAAGTGAGAGAGATGGCTTTGCTAGGTCTATACTTGGTCGTGGAGGCCATGGAGAAGGTGAGGTTGATAAGGGAGAGATTGGAAACAGCCCAAAGTAGACAAAAGTCATATCCCGATGTGAGAAGGAGGGATCTTGAATTTAAGGTTAGTGATTGGGTCTATTTGAAGGTATCACCCATGAAGAGTGTGGTCCGGTTTGGCAAGAAGGGCAAATTGAGCCCAAGGTTTATGGGTCCTTATAGAGTGTTGAGGAGGATTGGTAAGATAGCCTATGAGTTGGACTTGCCTATTGATATAAATATGGTTCATTTGGTTTTCTATGTATCTATGTTGAGGAAGTGTGTGGGTGATCCAAGTGCTATTATACCTTTGGATGTTGTGGGCGTGGTAGAAGATAATTTGACTTTTGAAGAGTTTTTGATAGAAATTTTGGATTGATAAGTAAAGAGGTTGAGAAACAAGGATGTAGCTTCCATCAAGGTTCTTTGTAGAAACTAACAAGTTGAAAGTGCCACATGAGAAGCCGAGGCGGACATGATAAAGCAATATCCATATCTCTTTCACTCTGATCAATCCTAAGGTACTAATGTAAGTCTCGTATATGATTTCAAGTCTTAATGTAAGTCTCCTATATGATTTCAAGTCTTAAGTTTCAGCCCTTATGTCATTTTGCATGCATTCATGTTTATGTTGACAAGTTTATGGTATTTTTTGACACTTATGTCAAGATTTTTGAAAATGATGTTTAAATGTGTTTGTTGCATTCATGTTAGGCTGAATTCTTCATGATCACTTCTCTTATGTATGTTTCTTTGACATTCGGGGACGAATGTTCCCAAGAGGGAGAAATTGAAAAGCCCCAAAAATGCCTGAAAATGTGCCTCGAGAATGCCCATAATTGTAAATTCCATATACATCAACATTCATGCGTGTTATCAAAAATTTGACTTCATATTTGTGATCAAGGGTAAAATTGAGTGGAAAATACGTATAACCCCAATTTTAGAGCAGCCTTAGTGAAAAATCATTTTTCAAAAATTTCCTTATCCAGTGTCTGCCCACACCCTGTATGCGATGCTCCAGGGGCGCGGAGCAGTACATTTTTGCCAGCGCAAGGGTCCACGTCATGGACCAGACGCAGACCAGTGTTAGATTTTCCTCAGTTTTTCATTTCAGCCCAAGGGCCTTGGGGTCATAGCCCCATGCCCATACATGCACAAAAACACTTATACTTAGCCATTTTTCAACTCTATATCACTCAAGACACTCTCAAAACCCTCTCTAATACTTAACCAAATATTTCATCTAAAGTCAAGTGTCTCAAACTTAATTCTGGATCTCAAGAAGTTCATTCAAAATTCAAATTCTCTTCAAATCTACATCAAGAAAAATCCAAATTTGATGTATGTAGGTTTCAACCATTGGGTTCTTTCACCCATGGTGCCCAATTCTCCTTTTTATGAAAATTGCATGTTTCCAAGTTGAATAATCTATGGGTAACTCTTATTATAAATTATGATTACAAATTATGTTGGGGTTTTATGAAGTGTTGATTGGAATCTACCTATTTCAAGCTTATACTGTGAGATGGTTTGTCTATTGTGACTATGCATGTTTTGAGCTATGAAACTATTATCTATTATGTGATTTGATAATAGATTTCAAGGCATCTTACATGAGGGTTTTACTATGTGTTGGTGGGTTTATTTACATTAAGTTTTCACATATTACTTCATATTTGAATTGCATGATTTTGAACTAGCATTGCACACCAGCCAAGTGTTTGATAAATTATTGTGACAACGATTCTTGAGTTATTGATGATCTATTGTATGGATTATAAATCAGAGGACTTTATAATGATTAAGGGATGGTATGTATGTATTGAATTCATGAAAGTATCTATAGTTTTGCAAGTTGACCACACCTTGTTAAGGGTGACATACCAAATCGCCTTGTTGATGGGACGACATACCTTGACCACCTCGCTGGGGGGTGACATGCCCGTACTACCATATCAAGGGGTATGTACCTTGACTACCTCATTGGGGGGTGACATGCCTGTACTATTATGTCGAGGGGTATGTACCTTGACCACCTTGTCAGGGTTGACATGCCCATACTACCACGTCGAGTGGTATGTACCTTGACCACCTCATCGGTAGGTGACATGCCCATACTATCACGCTAAGGGGTGGGTACCTCAATCACCTTCAAAAGGGGTGACATGCCTTGGATTCAAAGTAATAGTAATTTGGTCTATGATTATGGTCTCCTACTGCACACGTATTATGTTCAATACAAGTTATATGATTGACAAGCATGTTTTACTTAAAGCATTGATCATGCATGCCATATTGATACTATACTTATCCATCACCTATGACCCGTGGCTAATTTTGGCATATTGAAGATAAGCTTTTGGTGAGTCCTCAAGTTTGGGGATACTAGCTATGCTACTCTTGCTTTTGTCATATCTTTATGTTGAACATTTGATACTATGATGGTGAGGCCAGAAAGTGTCTTGGCCCTTACCTAATCTATGCTAGAGGTTTTATTGGAACAATTGATGTAATTATGTTATGATCGTGACTCTTGAGTATCTTATGATTATCCAAGACTTTCCTTAGTGCCTTTTTCACTTATTTATATCTTTTTCTGGTTGTTATCTTGCTTCTGCGACTAAGTATGGGTGATTAATGTGCTAAAAGGCTTGTTTGGGATTTCGTTGGGTTTCCCATTCATCATGTCACATCTAGGCCCTAAGATTGGGTCGTGACAACCATCTATGCACTGTATCCTTTAAAAGCCCTAAGGTCCACATATGCCTACTTCTTTTGAGAAAAAAGACCACAAAAAGTTAGCTGCATGGCAGGTGAAGAATAAGTGATGGTATGATTCTTCAACCATCTGATCACAACAACTACACAGAACATCATCCACCCCACCAATTCTACTCCAGAACTCACCTGTAGGTAACCTTTTTTTGCACAATCTCCACCTAAAAAAAGAAAATTCAAAAGGAATACCCTTTTCCCATATTTTCACCCAATATTCATGTGAGGTCCCATGGGATCTTACCATTTCCCAAGCTGACTTGACAGAGAATTTCCCATTTAAAGATGGCATCTAGTAGGGAGTATCTGGGCTATTCCATACTGCATTAACTTCTAGATTTCTGGTAATATACTTAACAACTTCCTCAAATTATCTTTCAATATGCACTCATCCCAAACACCATCATTCAATAAGTACTCCACATCTTTTTCCATTCTCTCATTTGAGTAAGACACAAAAAGATGATAATATAATGCTCCAAATTGTGTCCAGTTATCATATATAATACTGGAGTGACCACAATTTATTTGCCATAAAATTTCCTGATCAAAGAAATCTCTAGCCTTCAACATATGCTTCCAAGTTTATGAACCCCCAATCTATTCCACAACTTGTGGTCTATGTCTCTTGCAATACTTGTTCCAAATAAAATTAGACCACATAGTCTTTTTAGTTCTATAATACCACAAAAACTTAGCAAATAATGCTCTGGTTACCTCAAATAAGGATCTAAAGTCAAGATCCCCTTCTTTCTTAGGTAAGCAAGTAGCATTCCATGAGACCCAGTATTTATTTTTTCCTTTGTATTTACCATTCCATAAAAATCTAGCAAAGATTCTATGAATATGATGTACTACACACTTAGGAGAAAAATAATAGATAGTTGGTAAATGGGAACACTTTGCAAAACACTGTTAATTAGAATCATCTTACCACCAAAAGAAAGTAATAGGTCTGAGTTCTATCATGAATTATTCTGGACATAACCTTATTGATGAAGTTGCTGAGACTAATAGGTCTGAGTTCTGAAAATGATGTCACCTTTTCCTTCTTAGGTATCAACACCATATTTGTACGAGTGATTGATTTTGGGAGAGTCCTCCCCAAAAAATAAGCTTTGATGACTCCCACCACATCCTCCTAAATAATGTCCCAGCACACTTGATAGAACAATCCAATTAAGCCAATAGGACTACTTGCACTATTCCCATTAAGCTCAAAAAGCATTCATTTTATTTCATTTATTGTTGGTTCCTTGTTTAATTCAGAATTATCCTCTTCAGCAAGCAAAGTAGGGACCAACTCAATTAGTGAGAAAGTATCAATCTGATTTCTGCATAATTTTAATATCCAACCTTCTTCTTCTCCCTTTCACCACATTGTGAAAGAATTTGGTATTTCTATCACCTTCTTCAAACCATTACATCCAAGTTTTTGGTCTCCAAAAATCTTCCTCAATCTTCATATACTTATTAAATTCAGCATGAGCCTTGTCAAGAATTGCCTTATTTTTGAGCTGGGGGATTCTCTTCAAAATGATTCCCCCTTACTTAACAATTTCTTTTCTGATAATTAGTTGCTTAAAGATATCCCCAAAACCTTTTTTACTCCATTTAGATAGTGTAATCTTTGTCTTTTTCATTTTGACTTTGAAATTGACAAAGACATCCTCATCATAAACTGAGCACTTATTTTATGTAACTATCTCCTTGAAGTCCTCTTTTTCAGTCAAGAAATTTAATAACCTAAAAGGCTTATAAATCTATTCAGTTTTAGCCCCACAAGTTAACAAAAAAGGGGCGTGATCTGAACCAGTTCTTGATAAGTGCTCTAGCTCAACCTGCTCCAAATTATCCACCATCAATTTATTAATCACAATTATGTCCAATCTTTTAAAGATACAACCCTCATCGGATCTTCTATTCCACCATGTAAAAGGGCTATCTTTAAAATTAATATCCGTTAACTCACAAGAATTAATACAATAAGTAAAGTCCCCTACTTTAGAAGGATAAACAAGAAATCATCCAATCTTCTCCTCAACAACCATTATCACATTTAAATCCTCTCACCCTCCCTCCAAAAGCAGGGCAAGTGCATATCATTAGCCAGAAGATAAATGTCCTCCCATAATTCCAACCTTTCAATAACAGAACATTCAGTAAAACTAGGGTTTCAATCATTTGATGAACATTATCAAAAATCTTCTTAATGATTAATTGTTGGTGTAAATCAGCTACAACCTCAACATTTATTCCACTATTCATAAACAGACAGATCTTTCCATTGAGATTATATTTTGAGTATATCACTCCCAACCTTCTCTTATATTGTTGCACCTGCCTCACCTCTTGAAAAGGTTCTATCTTATAAATTAGATCAAACTTATGAAATCGATGTAATATTCGAATTCTATGAAAAAAGTGATGAGTTCTAACTGACCTAATATTCCAAATCAGAGCTTTAAAACTCATTTAGAACCTCTAGTATATCTTACTGGATTAGCCCTAATTGGCTTGTCACTAGTAGTCTATAACCTCTTCTTCTTTGCTTTGACCTGACAAAAATTCCCCACCTCCTTTAGAGCACTCTCCATATTTAAGTGGTTGTCGGCCTCATCCCTATCTTTATATATCTTACTCTACTAATGAAAAGCATTTATATTTGTGTCATCATCAGTATACTCCACTTGGTGAGATACCAAGTTGTCCAGCTCCTATAAAGGAGAACTTTACTTAATAGGAACTTTGTAGATCATTATTGCATTTTGCCCTTCAGTGCCACGAACATTAGTTGATATCTTCTTGAGATTGCACAACCTGTTCCACCACCTCCAAAGCTTTAGGTTGTTAGAACACCATAAAAGCTTTGTTCAAATTTTAAATTTCACCTTCCTCCATTATACTTTCTACACTTTGCTGCACCTTTTCACTAACCCCTTGATTTTCATTTATTGGCAGGTTTCTATGATCTCCTCTTACTATTTATGATTCCCTAATACATAGGACTTGAGGATTTACATATGCTGCTATCTGGTTGTTGTTGCTGGCTATCGAAGTGTCTTTTTTACTATTATTTGTTGTCCCTATATTGTTATTAACATCTTGTTCGCCTACCTTCGAATTATTGTTGTAAACATTGTAGGTGATCCACTGCTTTGTGGTTAATATTTTTCTATTCCTTTTTGCCACCTTGTCAACAATCTCTACTAGACTATCTATTGCTTTGCTTAAATTATCAGTATTTATTGGATCATCTTCCAGTTTTATAGGCTTTGTGGTAACCTCTTCATTTGCATTTCCTGGTAATCTTCTGCTTGTGGGGTGCCAATATGATGCATTTTTTCTAATTGAGATCTTTTTATCACCACCTATATTCTCATTCACCACTTTATTTTCTCTTTTCTTAAGTTCAGGATGTAATACCCTACACTCATCTTCACAGTGACCCTGTAGCCTACACTTCTTGTAATACTTTGGTAAAATATCATATGTCACTCTATAGGGTAGTAAACTCCGTTTTTATCTTCAATTAGAGAAGAATGGTTTGACATCATGGTCACAAAGTCCTCAAATAGATCAAAATGTATTAGTATGTGTCGATGTCATAGCAAACCAATCTGACATTTACCTTTAATTTTATATTGTTTCGGAAGAATTTTTCTTAACTCATGTTGTAAATTCTCTGCTATATTCATTCCTTTACTTCCTCCTTAGTCCATGAAATGAGAGTAATTCCATCATGAAAGATTGGCTTTTGAATAGTGATCGACATTTTGCTAGGACTACCTCCACAAGGTACAAGTTTTAAAAATTTGCATAGGATTTTTCCTTGCCTCTTCTAGTTATGACCTCCTCAAGCAACCTATTATCAAGGTTATTACTTAGGGATAGAAAATATTCCGATGTCAGAGAGAACTAGCCAACGCTAGTGGATGGCCGGCCAGAGGCCGAATCCGGCATATAGTGATGAGTAACAATCTAGGTTATTAGAAGAGAGAGCAGAGAGCTTTTTGTTAGTATGACATAGTTGCAAATAAGATGTTGCTCATGTATTATAGTACTTAGACTTGAGTTTATTGTCAATTTCGTGCAATTACATAGTAATTCATTCATAACAGACAATAAATTGAGTAATTGAACGTGTAATCAACCTTAATTGAATAATTTGTTTGTTAATTTATTATATAAATCATATTAATTGATAAATAAAATAGTTTTTATGTACTATCGTACCTAGACTTGAGTAATTACTTGGTAATTCATTCATCATAGACAATAAATCGAGTAATTTAACGCATAATCAACCTTAATCGAGTAATTTGATCATTAATTGATTATATAAATCATATTAAATAATAAATTAAATAATTTTGATATATTATAGTACTTAGGCTTGAGTTTGTTGGCAATTTCGTGCAATTGCAAAGTGATTCATTCATAATAGACAATAAAACAAGTAATTGAATGTGTAATCAATCTTAATCGAGCAATTTAATTGTTAATTGATTAAATAAATCATATTAATTTAAAAATAAATAAATTTTTATGTATTATAGTACTACAACTTAAGTTTTATGGAGATTTTGTACAATTACATGGCAATGAATTCATAACAGATAATAAATTGAGTAATTGAACGTGTAATCAACTTTAATCAAGCTATTCGATGTTTAATTGATTATATAAATCATATTAATTGGTAAATAAAATAATTTTTACATATTATAATACTTAGACTTGAGTTTGGTGGTGATTTCACGCAATTACATAGTAATTTATTTGTAACGGACAATAAATTAAGTAATTAAATGCTTAATCAACTTTAATTGAGTAATTTGATTGTTAATTGATTATATAAATCATATTAATTGATAAATAAAGTAATTTTTACATATTATAGTACTTATAGTTGAGTTTGGTGGTGATTTTATGCAATTATATAGTAATTTGTTTATAACAGATAATAAATCAAATAATTGAATATGTAATCAACCTTAATCAAGCAATTTGATTGTTAATTAATTATATAAATTATATTAAATGATAAGTAAAGTAATTTTAATGTATTATGGTACTTAGACTTGAGTTTGCTGACGATTTTGTGCAATTACATAGTAATTTGTTCATAATAGACCATAAATCAAGTAATTGAACGTGTAATCAATCTTAATCGAGCAATTTGATTGTTAATTGATTATATAAATCATAATAAATGATAAATAAAGCAACTTTAATATATTATGGTACTTAGACTTGAGTTTCTACTAAAGAATTTCTCAACAATTCCAACAATTGCTAAATTAGACAACTAACTTGCTAAGCATTTTCTCAACAAGTTAACAGCTGCTAAAAGAGTCTACCTTACTTGTTGAAGTTTTTCTTAGCAAGTACAACAATTGTAGAAGCTACTTCAACATGCTGAGAAATATTTTTAGAATGTTAAACAATTGTTGAAGCGATTATCTTACTAGTTGAGGATTTTCTCAGAAGGTACATTAGTTGCTTAAGCAAACTTCCTACTTGCTTGGAATTTTGCTAGGTAGTGAAGTAGCTATTAAAGCAAACTGCCTACTTTAAGAAGATTTATTTAATATTAATAGTGTCAATTTAATTTTTGAGAATTGAAGCATTCAACAACAATATTTGTTCAATATCAATATTAAAAAAATTAAGAAACATTTACAAACAACAAATAGTAATCAAAATCTACACTTGTGGAGAACTTCGCTCCAAGCATGCTGTTATTTTATGTCCACTTCTTTTGCATATGGAATATTTATTTTTCTTTGTTGGGAATGATTCTTCAATTCCTTTTCAACTCTTCTTAGCCTTTCTTCTCACCTTGACTGGCTCAACATGCAGAGGGTGTATTTCCCTCTCTGAAAGTTTCTTAGGAATTTTCCAATATCTTCAGGTGGTACAAGTTTAATTTCTTCTAAGTATGCAAAAAGATACCTCTCTACCTTGTAATATGGAGATGAATATTCATAAATGTGCCTTCCATAATCATCACCATATTGACATTGGAGCGCTGTCATAGCATGTGAACATGGTATTTTGTCAAGATCAAAAACTCTACAGGTGCAATATTTACAATGCAAATTAATCGTTGCAACTGCATTGTGACCAGTGACAAGATACTTGTAGTTGGTAGTTCTGTGAACCAATAGCTTATTCTCCAAATTGAAATTTTTATTAATTTTTTGTTCTATCTTTGAAACAAAGATGGTTGATGCATTGATGAACATATTGCGCCTCTCATGAAATTTTTGTCCGTATATCCGATTTATTTCATTAAAAAGAGCAGCAAGTGCATATTCTCTTTCATCAAGAAACATTGAGTTAATTGACTCAGTAATATTTGATGTCATGATTTTATACCTATAAAAAATAAGTAAAACTATCAATATTACTGAAAAATATTATAGTACCAACAGTAATTAATCAAGTAATTGCTAAATTGGATGCAACAATTGTTTTAACATATCCAATAACTGATCTGTTTCACCACATGTTGCATTTCTTTGCACTTTCATACATCTGATATAACGGATGTTGAAATATATGCATCAGTTCATGTAATTACTACAATTTTGACACCAACTGTTAAGAAAAATATGAAAAAAAAATCAACACATAAGATTTACCTGTTAGAATGTTCTGCTCCATCTGTGAAATTCAACATGTTCCAAGTGCGCGGCAGCTCCTGAAATCATATCTCTTATTTGGTTGAATTGATCACTAAATTCATCTACACTATATGCTTTTGCTGCTTTATAAAATTGATAGATGATTTTTTCATCGTGAAAGGTATTTCGGATACTTTCTTCGATGTGCCTTATATAATAACCATAATGAGACGAAGGAAACACAATCTAAACCATCTTTCTAATACTTGGATGTCTATCAGAAATAATATATAATTCAGGGATATCATCTACAAAACTGCTCATCTGCTCAAAAAAATATCGGTAGAAGGCATCTCACTCAGTGTCGACTATATAAAATGCCACCAAAAAAATATGATCTTCTGCATTTTGTGCTATCGCAGACAATAACCTCCGTATTTACTATTCAAAAATGTTCCATCCATAACTAGGACTTTTTGAATATATCGAAAACTACACATGCAAGTTCCATAAGCAACAAAAAAAAATACTTGAACCTACCATTTTCATCAAGCTGCAAGTCTGTCTTACTTTCTGGATTCACCTTTGTACGCATATAACGGTAAGCATCAAGCACTGCATAACCGTGCTCATATGTCCCCCTTACCAAAACCTTTGCAATCTCACTTCTCTTTTTCCAAACCTTCCAATAACTAACCTTGCAGCCCAATTCAATATGATTGAATTCTCAATATTTCTTATGGAAGGACCTTTACCTTTTGGGAACATATCCTTGAAGTATGCACCAACGACTTTTGTTGTGACCTGGTGATTATGGTTCGTTAGATGTTGTCAACCACCTGTATGCAATTTTTCATACTTTCTAATGTAAAACCTATCAGAACTCTGAAGCTTTACAACTCTCAACCACCACTTGCATTCGGGATGTACACATTTTATACAATACACAGTATGTGAATTGATCACCTTCTTCATTGGAAAATTTTTCTTTACAGAAGCAATTTTCTAGGCAATATCTAACTCTTACTTATTCTTAAGTAACATACCGATGTAAAATTCAGTTTCATCATCTTGAGCATGACTAGACTGTGATGATTGTGTGATTCTCAGTATATTACTGGAAACTTCATGAGCAGGAGTAGGAGTCTAAGAAGTATCTTGTGCACCAATGCTTTCTTCGTCTAGAATGTCCATGTCCATCAAATCACGTTCATCATTTAATATTTATTGGTTTTGATAGTTTTCTGTCAATCTTTCAACCATGTATACCCTTAAAATGAGTCTACTTTCATCTTTCAAATAAGTACGAAAACTTATTTGATTTTTTATCCTAAATGGAGTGGCCCTTTACTTTTCACCGCAACTATTCATGTAGGTGATGACAAGATCTTTCAATTCACAATCTAGTTCACGATAGGAAATGATTGTGTTTGCAAAATCTTCATATGTGACATCTCGATCCACTATTATTGCTATTGTCTCTACCATTTCTTTATTTTTCCAACATCAATTATAATGATTGTTGGACTGGACCCATTCACCATTGCAATCAATTCCTATTGTTATTTTATCCCATTGATAGTATGGACGTCTGTACTTATATTATGATTTAAAAGAAAACAAATCATAGTTTTGTTTTGATTCTTCCTATAGTTGATGCAGTAGTTGAAACACCTACAACAGTTGTTGAATATTTTTCAATAATTGTTGAAACACATTCAGTAACTCACATGCAACAATTGTTGAAATATATTCAGCAATTGTTGTTGCAGCAACTAGAGCACCTACAATGATTTTAGCAATTGTTGAATATATTTCAATAGTTGTTGTATGAGTTATTGAATATGTTTCAATAATCGTTGAACAATATTCAGCAATTACTACTGTAACAGCTAGAGCACCTACAACTATATTTAGTAATTGCTGAACATATTTCAACAATTGCTACATAAGTTACTGAATGAGTTTCAACAATTGTTGAACAATATTCAGCAATTGTGTAGCAGCTGTTAGAGCACGTGCAACAGTTGCTGAAAGTATATTTCAGCAATTACTAAAAGATGAGTAGTAATTAATCAAGTAATTGCTAAATTGGATGCAACAATTGTTTTAACATATCCAATAACTGATCTGTTTCACCACATGTTGCATTTCTTTTAGCAGCAGGTGCTGAAACGAATGCAACCGTTGTTGAAATAAATTCAATTGAAATAGTTGATAAACCCAGATGAGCAGTACATACAAAACAACAGTATTAACTTACTAAAATGGTCGAAAATCACCTCACAAGCAATGACCAGTGATACAACAATGAAATTTAGTATCAAATCGATGGAAATTCATAGCAATAGCAGCCACAAGAAAAATACTATGTTCTCGCCTCTCTTCTGCCCTACAGAATAGTAAAAATAGCCACAAGAAACAACAATAATAACACAAGGAGGAAGAAGAAGGAAAATAGTCGTTGGAGGCGGGTGATGCGGATGCGTAGCTTTTTTTTTTTTTAATATATTAGGATTAATAAGATTGGATCAAAGTGTAAAACAAAACCTTAAGGACTTGTTGAAAAAGTGATCAGAACTCATTAATTATTAACCATAAAATTGTCACTTACTCTCAATACTTAAAACTCTTGTCACTCTTTTTAATTTTCAAAACTTATTTGTCACCCTTAATTAACTTGCGCGAGAACAATACATATGTATATGAGTTTATGTAATGTGTTGTATTCTTGGTTAATGAAATCGTGGTGGGCCGGGTTTAAGGTGAATTTGGGCCAAGATATTGTTCCAAAAATGGGCTAACTAGGGTCTGAAATTGGATTAAATAATCTGGACAAGATGGATAAAGAGGTAAGAGAATTGAATTAAAAAGTTAGTCATTCTAATTACAATTATGATCAATTAAAAACGTAATCAAATCGAATAAATAATTAATTTGACTACAAGATAGATTAGAACAAATTTATTAGATAGCTTTTTAGTATTAACAACATGAAATAATAACTTAACCATGAAGTAATTAATCCTAAAATAATTAAATAAAAGTAATTAGCAAAAATAAAATCTATTTGAGAAATTCTAAAAAAATTATGAACATATAATATTTAAATACTTTTGAAATAAATGTATAATATATAATATATAGGAATAATTAGAATTAAAAAATTTAAACCTAAAAAATCACTTGAAAAATACTTTTTAACATTTTCAAAAGCTAATTATATACATTGTTAAAAATTTAAAAGCTCAATAATTAATTTATATTCTGGAGGGTAAAAGTTGGATGTCAACAAGAAGTAATGGTGAATTTCAAAATTAAATTGAGGAGTTTAATTACAAACTTTAGTGGAATAATTTATAATTTATTATGATATGATGATTCATTCATTTACGAATTAGTATCATGATATATTGGAAGCCTCGATTAATAAATTTATGCTTCCTACTATGCCTAATTAATTAATTAATTTTGAAAAAGAAAAAGGAATGTTCTGAAAGAAGTAAATTTAAGGGTCTTGGCAAAGGGACATAATATTTTATTTTTAATGGTAGTAAGACTAATTTATCAATAGAAGGAAAAAGGATCAAAAATGGCCTTTTACTATTAGAAAGATAAAAAATGTCTTTCGTTCATACTTTGGGTCATTTATACCCTTATAGTTAGTATAATGGGCCAAAAATGCCCTGAATCTAACGACACTAACGGAGAGGGTTCAGTTTGATGTCAAAACTCTTTAACATTTTGCCGGTGCTCTTGACCCACTTCCCAATAAACTTTATTTACAATGTATAGACTCCTTTTTTTTCAAGGATAATAGCACTTTTAATTTAATCCCTCGATTATTAATAAAGTTTAATTTTAATAATTATAATATATTATTTAATAATTAGTTAAAATATGTGATTGAGTTCTCTTTATATAGAAAAATATGTTATGTTGATAAAATATCTTTACACATTATTTTTATTTTTCCTAAAACAAATGCTCTTTTTTAAATCACATTGATAACATGCACAAAAAGATATGAGAGGATAAAATAGAAATATCCGATGGG